>PVJN01041940.1:0-18509 GCA_004026805.1 Lasiurus borealis | reverse complement strand
ACAGAGCACTCATAATACAAGTTTTCAACCTTTGTGAAGATAATGAATTAAAAATTTATGGAGCCTGGGCTCTGAGGCCCAGAGAATGTCAATAGATCTCAAGGATGGTGGGAAATGGAACCCTGGGAGAAAAATAGGGTTTTTAGTACACTTTAAAGTGATAATCCTATATAATAAAAGTGTAGTATGCAAATTGTCCCCTTGACCAGGAGTTTGACCAAGGAATGGGGCCATCCAGGGGGAAAGCAGGGAGGCTCTGGACAGCAGCAGAAAACTGCATGAGCTGGGCCGCTAGTTTTCTTATAATTGAAGCAAAAAGAGAAGAAATGAAATAAAATGGTTAAATATAGTTACAAAAATATTTTAACTTCTAAGCAATAAACATAACTAACAATAAAATCAAAAGAATATTCACCAAAAATAAAAAATAGTTATCTCCAAGCATATGTAAATTTATTTGAACATATTTATGAATACTAGCAATACCCGAATAGATAAATGAACAAAGGCCTGGTTATGTGATTTATACACAGAAAGTATAATTAGTAAAATAAATTTGAAAACAAATTTAAATCTAATATGGATGGAACAGAAGCCTTACAACCTGAATATTTAAGCACCATTCTATATTTTTTTTTGTTTTATTAGCTGATTACTCCAAGATGAGAGAGTAAATAGTAAAATAAATCCATTAGCATTGTTCACCAAACACATGCCATATTTTCTAACTCATCCTGGATGAGTATTTGATGGTAATTAACTCTCAGTCAGTCAGTGGGAAGAGAGCTAAAATGGATGACTGCACACCCACATTAAAAAACAAAACAAAACAAAACAAAAAACTTTAGCATGAATCCAATAAAAAAAAACACTATAAAAACTTCTTTCTTATTTATTTCTACTACCTGTGTACCTGAAACACAGTAAAACAAAAACAGATCAGACTCATGAAGAATAAAAAACTAGGTAAAGGGATTAGATACTACACAGGAAAAGAATATGCCCAACAATGAAGTCTTCATTTTCTTTATTTTAGTGAATATTCTTAATTCTTAACAATATCTTGGCTTCTGACGACCTCTGTCTTTGTGGCTGGTACACTGGATGAAGCAGGTCAAGCACCATTCCTGGACTTGGCACAAAGCATTGACAAGCATGTTTTTTGCTTTTCTCTCTCCCTTAGGCCTGTCTGGGTAAACAGGGGAAATTCATTTTGATGCCAGTGATAATGTGCTAATATATTTGTCCACATGTGTCATCATATCTCTTCAGGAGTAAATTACGGCATGTCTCATCATGGTCAGGAATGAAGGACCAACAATTAAAAGAATAATAGTAGGCACTCACTAAATATTTGTTGTTGCTATTAATGTTATTTTTATCAACAGTGAGAATGACACAGACAAGGATTGATTTGTTCCTGGAATCTAGATGGGCTCTCTTTTGGTGTCAGGGAGGGGAGCACTCATGGGACAGCTGCAGTGGAGGGTGGTAGGAGGAGGCCTAGCCATACAAGCATAGTACCTGAAGATGATGATGACTGATGAACAGCAGATGGTGTTTGGGAGGTCTGATAGTCATGGACAGGTCCTATGGTTTTCAAACACAAATCTAGCCTGACTAGTTATAGGAGATCCAGTAAGCTCTTCAAACCAGTGCCACCCACCACCTCAAAAAAGGTAGGATTAGTTGGGGACCTGAATAATATAGAAAAGGTGGGTCAAGATGGAAGTGGGAAAGAAGTTAAAGAACCAAGCAGATGGTGGTTACAGTACCTTTCTGACAGCAGGCTTTGTTATTATGTACTGAAGAGAGGTACAAAGAGATCTTCAGAGAAAATGAACAGACCACACAGTTTATTCTTTACATTTGGCCCAGCTGAAAGATGGGTGTCTGTGATTACCCTAGACTGCCTACGTCAATATGTCTTCCTTGGACTTTAAACTTTAATAAATATGTTTACTGATTTTTAGATAGAGAGGAATTATTGTTAAGAATTAATAATATTCACTAAAATGGAGAGGAGGAGAGAGAAACATCAATTGGCTGCCTCCTGCATGTCCTCACCAGGTATCCAGCCCACATTCTGGGCATGTGCCCTGACTGTGGTTTGAACCGGTGACCTTCCAGTGCATGGACAATGCCCAAACAACTGAGTTTCACAGCCAGGGCTGGAATATAAACTTTCACAATGCAGAGATCAAACCACATAGTTTTCTTTGAACAGTGTGAAACACTATAAAGAGTTAGATGAAGATGATACCAACACAAAATACAAAAGATGAATGTAATAATAATAATTCCAGTGGGACTTGAAATGTTAGTACTGTGCTGGTGAAAAAACAGCAATATCACTTCCATTCTTTAATGTGAAATTGGCTTTCTTATTCCTCTTAAAATTTGTACCATTGTAACCCCACTTCTAGAAGCCAAGTGAAAATAATCAGCAATATGAACAAAGACTTATTTGTAAACACATGAGCACCTAGATTCCTGCTATGGAAAAATGACCAAGTAAAGCTTAGTAATATGAGATGTCTAGCAGTCATCAAAATCACAGTTAATAATATTAACAGGAAAATGCTCACATTAAAAAATCAAGTGAAGTGAGAAACCAAGATGTCTGCATAGGCAAACACCTAAACTGCTGCCTCGTACAAGAATTTCAAAACTACAACTAAAAGACAAAATGGACATCATCCAGAACTACAGGAAGGCTGGCTGAGTGGAAATTCTATAACTAGAAGGAAAGAGAAAAGCACACTGAGACTCAGGGGAGCTGCAGAAGGCAAAGGTACGGAGGCGCACACATGGAGAGAGCTGGCAACTGAGTATGCAGCTGGCTTTCTCAAGTGGGAGGGAGACAAAAGCTCCCAACTGCTCTGAACTCCAGTTCCTAGTGAGACTCTGGGGAACCAGACTCATTCAGGGAGAAACTGGACTGTCTGGCAGGTGGAGAAACTCAAGAATGGCTTTTTATCAGAGGTCTCACAGGACACTGAGACCCAGGGGCCACTTAGGGCAGGGCTGACAGAAAGCCATGGCTGTCTGCTCCTCCCTGAGACTCTGCCCCATTCAAGCTAAGTGCAGAGGCTTTTGCAAGTCTTGTCTTATAAGGATATTTTCAACACAGAAATTCTCCCAGCACAGACACAGCTGATCCTCACAGCCAATTGACCGGGAAGTCAATTTCTCCCAGTGATATCAACAACAATCAAGGCTTAACTACAACAAGACTGTGCACACAGCCCACAAAGGTGTTCACCAAAAGTGTCCACCTCAGATAACTAGGGAGGCTGAGCTACTGGGCCCTAAAGAACACCTAGCACACAAAGCCACTCTATCAACTAAGGGAAGCAGCGAAAATGCAGAGACAAAAAAAAACAGGTCACAAATGAAAGAAATGGAGGAAAGCAAATGACTGGATGTAGAGTTTAAAACCAAACTATAAGGTTTTTCAAGAATTTCCTAGAAAAGATGGATAAATTTAGCAAGACCCACGAGGATATGAAAAAGGATCAACTAGAAATTAAACATACACTGACTGAAATAAAAGATATTATACAGAGTTCTAACAGCAGACTAGAGAAATGAAAGAATCAAGTCAAATATTTGAAATATAAAGCAGCAGAAAATACTCAACTGAAAAAGCAAAAAGCAAACAGAATCCAAAAATTCAAAAATAGTGTAAGGAGCCTCTGGGACTACTTCAAGCATACCAACATCAGAATTGTGGAGGTGCCAGAAGAGAGAGAACAAGATACTGAAGACCTATTTGAAGAAATAATAACAGAAAACTTCCCCTACCTAGTAAATAAAAATAGACTTACAAGTCCAGGAAGCACATAGAACCCCAAACAAAAGGAATCCAAAGAGGACCACACCAAGACACATCATAATTAAAATGCCAAGAGCAAAAGACAAAGAGAGAATCTTAAAAGCAGCAAGAGAAAAACAGTTAATTACCTACAAGGGAGCACCAATACAATTGTCAGCTGATTTTTCAACAGAAACTATGCAGGCCAGACGGGAGTGGCAAGAAAGATTCCAAGTGATGAATAGCAAGAACCTACAACCAAAATTACTCTACTCAGCAAAGCTATCATTCAGAATTGAAGTTCAGATAAAGAGCTTCAGAGATAAGAAAAATCTAAAGGAGTTCATCAACATCAAACCAGTATTATATGAAATGCTGAGAGGTATTCTTTAAGAAGAGGAAGAAGAAGAAAAAGGTAAAGATAAAAATTATGAACAACAAATACATATCTATCAACAAGTGAATCTAAAAATCAAGTGAATAAAAAATCTGATGAACAGAATAAACTAGTGAATATAATAGAATCAGAGACATAGAAAGGGAATTGGACTGACAATTCTCTAGGGGAAAGGGATGTGGGGGGTGCTGGAAGAGACTGGACAAAAATCATACATCTATGGATGATGACAGTGCGGGGGGCGGGGAGGCTCAGGGCAGAGGGTGAGGTGAGAACTGAGTGGAGGGAAGCTTTGGTGTGTTCAGAAAAAAGGTGAAACAATTGTAATAATCTGAACAATAAATATTTATTTTAAAAAATCAAGTGAAAAAGTACAAACTATGTTTTTTCAAAGCATAGAAACATTAGAAAGAAATATACTAAAGTGCTAAAAAGAAAAAGGCAGGGGTGGGTGGGTAGTGATGGCAGAGAAATGGCTTAGAGGTAAGCAAAGAGGAAACAGGAACTAAGTAAAAGGAAACTAATATTTTTAACACCTACTGTGTGCAAGCATTGGGCTAAGTATTTAACCCTATTAATAATTATTTTAATAATTAAAGTTAAGATTTGAAACAAGACCACTGAGAGAAGATAGCCTCTTTCCACAATGAACAAAAGACTCTCATCTTGACTCAGTGGAAAACACAAGAAGGCTAAGATATTTTGAGTGAAGTTATAACTGAACAAGAAATAGATGTTTGGCTGCCCACTGCAACAGAAGCCAAACTCATGAGGCAGGTGTTGGTGCAAAAGGAAAGAAGTTTTATTCAGGTGCTATGTGACCTGGGAGAATGGTGGGCTCCTTTCTTAAAGACCATTTCTCTTTGTCTCAAGACCATCTCTCTCCATCTCAAAGACCATCTCTTTTTTTCTATTCTTATAGGGATAGGGAGGGGAAGGGTTTTTTTTTTTTCTATCCAATTATCTTGCTAGCTTTGAGTGTGCTTGGCTCCTGTCCATTCATCTTTCTAGCTTTTGGTTAGTTCAGGCCTTTTTTTATACATATTTCTAGCTTTTGGCATACTCTGTGTAAGAACCTTCCCCAAAGCCAACTTGGCCAATCAGGGAGACTCCCGAGTGCTCTATTGACTGTCTATCATAAAAATCACCCTTAAAAACTCTGGACCCTGTCATCTTACAAAGTTAAATGGCTAACGGTCTCATCCTATATAATAAAAGCCTGATATGCTAAGTGTCTGGTAGTCTGGTTGTCCTTTCAACCAATCAAAGAGTAATACGCTAATGATATGTGAAAGCCACTCAACTGCTCACTATGACATGCACTGACCACCAGGGGACAGATGCTCTGACAGGTAGGTTAGCTTGTTGCTGGGGTCCAGTCAATTGGGACTGTGTGAGATGGGCGGACACACCCTGGAGCCCTCCCATGTCCTTCTCCAGTCTCCATTGTGCACCGGCGGGGTTCTTCAGCCTGTCCTGCATCCTCTTGTAATCCAGGACCCCTCAGAGAGCCAGTTTCTGCCTGATCCCACAGGCCAGGCCAAGTAACCCCACTGGTATATTAATTCGTGCAGCGAGCCTCTAGTCTTCTATAATTTCTTCCTGCTATTAAAGGGCATACATATTCTTATGTATCCAAGGACCAGAGATTCTTACTATCTATTAGATGAGGGGGGTCAAGAATGAAGGGAAGCCTTTACATAAGGGAAAAGAATGGCTGTCTTCAGAAGGCAGCATCTTGCTGTCTAGAGGATGGCACTGCTGGACAAGTGAAGCTGTTAGACTGCTCCATATTTCAAGAAACAGTGTTGCAGATGGACTTCCAAAGTGAAACCTAGTGTGTAGATAAATAATCAAGGGTTTAGACAGGGTTATGCCTAGTAGTGCAGCAGGAAGTGTAGTGAAATGAGAAACTGGAGAGACTAACAGATCCCCATGATCTAATCCTGATTAGGGCTTTGAATAGTACACTCAACAATGGAATAAGTCTGCCAACAAAGCCATTGGCTGGGAAATGCAGACAGAGGCATTATCAGTCCAAGCATGGCCATAAAAAAAGAATAATAAAGTAAAAAGTAACATTCTCACTTAGTTTTGGGAGGTGCTTTCCTTTTCCAAAAAGAGGAATTTTAAATATCTTTCAGAAGTGCAGGTCTAGAATTTCCATAAGTATCAACAGCAGAAGCAAGATACAAGTTCTGAGGTGGTGTCCACTTTATCCGTGTGTGATGGATCCACAGCTTTATTCCGGTGAGCATTAGGGAAGAGTGTATTGTCAGAAGGACATCATAGGGACTGGTCCCTTGTTTGGCTAACTCCTATTCAGGACATTGACTTTCAAGTCCTTAGTAAGACTTGGTCTCCTGGCTGCAATGGATGTAAGGGCTTGTCAGACAGGTAGATAGACCTGCAATGGGCAAAGTTATTAGTGTTTACCCTAATTGTTGTACATATTGTTAGATTTTTTTAAATTTTTTAATCTTCACCAGAGGATATTTTTTCTATTGCTTTTTAGAGAGAGTGGAAAGAAGGGTTGAAGGAGAAGAAGGGAGGGGGGGGGGAAGAGAGAAAGAGATAGAGAAACATCAATGTGAGAGAGACATATCAGCTTGCTTTCCACACAGGCCCTAACTGGGGGATGAGAGGAACAGGGATGAACCTGCAACCCAGGTACAGCCCTTGACTGGGATTCGAACACCTGAACCTTTGGTGTGCAAACCTGTATTCTGATTACTTAGATTCACCAGCCAGGGCCATAGTGATTGATTTTTTTATTCATGTTCTAAATCTAAAAGGCATGTTCCCAAAACAGAAATTTGGAAGGATCTCCCATAAACTATTTCAAAAGAGCTAATTCAATTCTACTTCGGAGTACTACCCTAATCCAGAGTAAAGCAATAGGCAATGCCTGGTCCCATTTCAAATGCATTTCTTGGCATATTTTCACCAGGGTCTTCTTTATTGTGTGGTTCATTTTCATATTCTTCCTCGTAGATTGGGGTCTCTAAGATGTTTCAATTGAATCCATAGTGTCTGTCCTATCTTCTGGGAGATAGTGTAAATGAATAATGGTCTTTGAAGTTTTTTGACTGGCAAAATGAAGTGTTATAGAAAGACTGGCATGGCCAAATTAATCCTTCTTTTAAGAATTTATACACTAGTGGTTGAATTCCCTCTAAAGCTTCCTTTTCAAGGGGGTATTATTTCTTCTGTGGGATCTGGGGCCCTTCCTTTAGGTTAATCTTATTGATTGGATGCAAACTATCCTACATAATGTTCCATAGTCCAAACAGCTTGATCAACCTGCTCATAGACTCGGGTGGGAGGAGTTCACCTCCAGGTCTTTTCGGGCAAGTCAGGAGTATCTGGAGATGGAGAACATGTTGCAGCGGGACTCCTAAACATAATTGCTGCTTCTCAGGGGGAAAGTTATTTGTGCATGCAATTTACAAAGTAAATCTCAGCCCAACAATGGAATGGGGCAGTCTGGCATGTAGAGAAAACTATGCATAAGTTTTTGATCCCCAAACTGGCATTCTAGGAGTTGAAGGAATGCCTGTTTTTGTAATTGTCCTAACCCTCAAGTAACCATCACTCCAGCTAAACTTTTCTTGCTTAGTTTTGTATTTAGCACTGTGTGTAACTCCCATATCTATGAGGAAGTCAATTAGTTTGTACCCTACTGTCAAATGAACCAGGGGCTCCTGTGGGTAAATAGTAATAGCTCCTCCCTCTAGAGGAGCCCCTGGGCCTCCAGATTTCATTCGTTTCTAACATTTCTCGGTGAGGGTTTCTATGCTTTTTATTTTTATTTTTGAGTTCTGGGAAATCCTTTCTTCAATGACTTCCTTATATTTATAGCTAGCCACCTTTCACCTGCCATTAGCCAAATGGGGATTAATCGTAGGCTCTGTGAAGTTATATGGGAAAGGAGACAGGCAAGACATTATGCCAGTGTATAATAGTTCCTAAATCTCCTCCAGAATTACATGGGGAGCATTTTAAAACTATAGGTGTGCAATCAAGAAGGCACAGGCTCAAGTAGCCATATCAGATTGTAGATAAAAAAACAAACTAAGATGAAATAGGGGATGGACTGTGCTTAGAGAATGGAAGAAGCTAACAAGCCATATGCATATTTTATGCTTGTTGCTTTATGTGAGTTTACTCATTTACCCCCCTCACAATAGCAACCCATAACAAGTATGGGTTTCTCCATTTAACTCCTCCTATTTCCCCTCTTGCTTTCATTTGCAATATTTACCTTTCTGCTGATTTATCCCAGCAACATTTAAATGTGTGTGGGTTTTTTTATTCCATACTCATCTTGAGCAACTGCACTGCTCTACTCTGTCCTCCCCGTGAAAGCCAAGTTTTCTAAATGATCAACTACACATAGTCATTTCTTCATCTCTGTACACTCACTCCTCAACCCATTACCATGGGTACCTATGCCTGCCTTCGTTCTAAGGCTGCTTCCCCCAGTGTAACCAGGAGACTCCTCATTGCTACAAGTGATTGCATACTTTCTATTTCTTACCTTACCTGACTTTTTGGCCTTATATAACCCCTTAGGTAGCAGTAGAGTCACATGGGCAGCTACTTAATGGACATCCCACAGCTTCTTTAAGCCTCAAATTCAATGCTATCAGCTGCAACATCCCCCAGTGCCTATCCTGTTCCATGTTCCTTATGTCAGTTAATGGCATCACCAAGACCAGAAACATTCAGGCTTTGCCCAGGTCTTCCCTTTCTCCTTCACCCCTACAGCACTCTCCCTCACCCTGACAGCACCAGTCAGTTTGGATCACCACCATCAGTTACCCAGTGTCCCCATCCACTGCCCACCACCATCTCTAACCTATCCCCTGGGATTCAGTGCAAGGGATTTTTCTAAAATGCAAGCCTGATTATATTGGTGCCTCCTTTAAAATTTTCCATGGATTTCTACTGTCCCTAAAAGAAAGACTAAACTTCCTAATGTGGCTTGCAAATTCTCTTCCAGTTTCATCTTCAATACAACACCCCTGCACACTACAGCCATACTTCTTGCTGTTACTCCATTGTAAGTGTTCTCTTCTGTCTCTGGCTGTTTCCAGTGCCTGAAATACTACCTCCTGGAATTTATTCTGGTTAGGTCCCTCCAAACCTGTAGATCTCAGTTTGTAATCCTTTTCCAAGTTCAAGTTAAATCTCCTTCTCATGGGCATCCATTATTTTGCAAATGCTCTCAAACTGACTTCCACTTAACCAACAGTGCTGGAAGGTGGTAAACTGCTTAACGACACTCCTCCTCCCCTACTTCTGCTCCTATTATGTGAATTACCTTGCAGACCTAACCAGAGTCAGATGTGTTTGTTCCAAACTTACTTTACACCAGTTTTACTTGTTGTTATAACTATGTTATTCAATAAAACATGCAAATCCATAAAATGAGTACAGACGGAAAGTTGTTTCAATGAAAAAAATGTATAAAAGAAAAATAATGTAGAAAGACAAATGTGATCTCCTAAATAAATGCTGTTACATTATGTATGGATGGAAAAGCTATAAAGAGAAAAAAATTATAAATCCAAACAGATTCTACTCTGAGACTGATTTACAGGTATCTAAGTTATTATCCCAATTTTTAAAAAATTAAAACTGGAAATAAAAGGTACATATTATGGGTATGGCTTATGCCAGAAAAATAATCCAGGCCTTCCATTATTGGCCACCTACCTAAAGAAAATTTCTCAGCCCTCCATCAGAAGATTGTCAAAATATTGTACATTTGATTTTTGAGGTGAAATTCACATAGCAGACAATTAACCATTTTAAAGTATGCAAATTCAGTGGCATCTGGAGCATTCACAATGCTGTGTCACCACCACCTCTCTCTAGTTTCAAAACTTTCTCATCACCCTAGAAGAACACCCTGTACCATTTAAGTAACCAGGTCCCTGCTTAAGTTAAAATAGAACATTTAAAGCATATGGATAACTTTTTTTTTTACCATTCTCTACTTCACTGAATTGTTTGATTAATCTACTGGACCAGTTCAAGGTGGGCAAGTGAGTTATGCTGAGAGCTCTATATTATTTGTGTTGTTTAACTGCCTGTGTTCCACCCACCAGATGTTAAGCAGGGGCCATGTTCAAATTCTTCATTCATGGTCTGCAACACATGGCATAACACTGGGCACACAGTGTGCTGTGTATTTGTGGGATATCTCCAAGAAGTTAATTTGTCCAAGGACATAAAGCTTGTAAATGGTGAGTCATAATTTAAGCCTAAGCCTCCCTCACAGCACACTAAGCAGCAAATAGGACCTGTTTGGGAGATGAACTTGGTCAGCAATCACACTTAGAGCTGATACTGAGGAGGACTTACAATGTGCCTCGTGCTAAGATTCTAAGCCCCTTTGAGGTATTTCCTCATTTAATTCACCCAACAATCCTATAAGGCAGTGGTTCTCAACCTTCCTAAGGCCGTGACCCTTGCATACAGTTACTCTTGTGGTGGTGACCCCCAACCATGAAATTTTGCTACTGTTATGCATCATGATGTAAATATCTGCACTTTCCAATGGTCTTAGGCGACCCCTGTGAAAGGGTCATTCGACCCTCAGGTTGAAAACTGCTGCTATAAGGTAAATAGTACTATTAGCCCAGAAATTCTGGAGTGGAAGGCGCAGATGCCTGTCTCCAATCCAACTAGTACAGAGCAGGCTTTGAATTCAGGAGCAGCTTAGTCAAATGATAGCAAAGGACCATCATTTTATTTCTATAGTAACAACTTTTTAGGACTGGTTTTAGGGAAAAGGAAGAGAGATAAGATGGCTGAAATGGAGCCTACTCCTACACACACACACCCACACACAGACACACACTCACACACACAGACACACACTCACACACAGAGACACACACAGAGACATACACCCACACACACACAGACACACACACACTCACACACACATAGGGGTGGTAGGGTGGTTTGGGTTGTGTCTCAAAAGTGCTGGGTTATAGTTCTTGTGGGAGATGCTATTTTATGCTTTTGTTTTGTTTTGTTTTGTTTTGTTTTGTTTTGTTTTGTTTCGGGGCACTACTGCATCCTGTAGGCACAACCATATCTACTGTAAACTAGAATATGGCTGTCCCCCTGCTGTGTACCTTGCACTTCAGGCCTGTACCTGTCTGGGAATCACTGCCTTCTGCACAGGCCCCACACCATCCATCCCTCTTCTGGGCATCACTGTATTGGCTATTCTGGCTCCTGCCACTAGACCCTGGGATTTAGACAGCCCAGTGTGCACAGGGGTCTGCAGCAGATGGGAGGAGAATGCCTCTTTCCATTTACTCTCCTTGTGAGATGATAGCAAAGCAATATGGCTGGTTCTCTGAAGTCTAAAGAGGCTTAGAGGAGATGGGTCTTCTGGTTGTACTCACCGTCCTCTCTCTCTTCCAGGACCCAGTACTGACTGCATAGAAATCTGGATCTGGGGCCAATGTGAAGGACCCTGAGGTACTGGCAGTAACTACTCTGCTGCAACACATAACGTTTGTAACTGGGCCAGGGAGTCCCACTTGACTCCTCTCCCCTCAGCTGCTCAGGACAGGTCAGATGACTGAATTCTAAAGGTGGGGACACTTTTAGCCTAGTACTGGGACTCCATTTCACTTACACTCAACACCAAGTGTGGAAATTAGAAGTGAAAGAAAAGCAATTTAAGACCCATGAGAGATGGAGCTCATGATTTGTTGAACCCTTGATGATAAACTTTTAGCACTAACATATTCTGAATTTCTCTGAAGAAGTTTTATATTTTGTTCAGAACTTTAGAGAGTCTGTGAAGGAAAATAAAGACAGTATGAGAAGTGCAATTTTAAACTCCAATGACTACATAGCTGTGGCGTCCTGTCATTGCAGGAATTAGTGAGTTGTACTCTCTAATTCAAGCCTTGGTTGAAATGCATTTGTAGAGGAACACCCCCAGGCAGAACATATAATGGACTCATTTGGGGTCAGGCAGGGTGGGGAGAATTATGATACCTCATTGCACTCACAGAGCAACACAAATTGATACCCTGTGAGCTTTTCAAACTTCTAGAAGGTAGAGGTGATTGTTACTTTTTCCTTTTTGCTTACCCATATTCCTTAGTTTTCTAGAACTCGTATATATTGATTGTGTGGTTTAAAATGAAGTAAAATTAAACAAGGATAAATACTCTTTATGCAGAATTGCCATCTGGTGCCATGATGCTCAGTCCTTTCACAGGCTTCATTTTGCTCCTTGATCATAGGACACAAGTAGTCAGAGAGCCACGAGAGAGCCTCTGGTCCCATTTCTTCTTTTGTTCCCCCTGCTTCATCACTGAGAAAATGGATGCACACCAACACTCATGAAACCTCTGTGCATCGAGAATGACAAGCTGTTATGCTAAATAACAATAATAATAGTAATAATAATAATAATGAGTCTGAGGCTGTTACAAAATAATGAGTGTTGACCCAAAATAAAAGTAAAAGGCCTTAAAGAAAATGTTTCTCAATGTGCCTCTCTCTTATCCATTTTCCAATGTGATCCTAAAGAAATACAATATTCTACTCAAAAACATCCCATTTTTAGACAAAAAATATTTTAGTGAGCTCTCTTCTAAAAGTATAAAATTTGGTTAGTTTTTGGTGTTTTTTTTTCTTTTCTCAACCCATATAAGAATAATACTCTTATGTATATAATTCTTGTGAACTGAGTAGGTAATAAAAAATTGTGGTCTGAATTAAAATATCTCTAAAAATATGAGGCTTCTTTGGTTTTGCAAGTCTGGTATTATAAGGCTGAATCCAACACAGAAGTTCTCCCAGCATAGTGAAAATGCTGAGACAAGGGAAGGGATCACAAACAAAAGAAATGGAGGAAAAAAACAACTGGATATAGAGTTCAAAACCATGCTTATAAGGTTTTTCAAGAATATGCTAGAAAAGTTGGATAAAATTAGCGAGAGCCTAGAGGAGATGAAAAAGGACCAACTAGAGACACTGACTGAAATAAAAAATATTATACAGAGTCCTAACAGCAGATAAGAGGAAGGCAAGAATCAAGTTAAAAATTTGAAATATAAAGAAGCAGAAAACATTCAACTGGAAAAGCAAGAAGAGAAAATAACCCAAAAATGTGAAGATAATGTAAGGAGTCTTTGGGACAGCTTCAAGAGTACCAACATCAGAATTGTGGGGATGCCAGAAGAAGAGAGAGAGTGAGATACTGAAAACCTATTTAAAGAAATAATGACTGAAAACTTCCCACGTCTGGTAAAAGAAATAGACTTACAAGTCCAGGAAGCACACAGAACCCCATATAAAAGGAATCCAAAGAGGACCACACCAAGACACATCATAATTAAAATACCAAGAGCAAAAGACAAAGACAGAATATTAAAAGCAGCGAGAGAGCCAAAACCAGTTTGGCTCAATGGATAGAGCATCGGTTTGTGGATTGAAAGGTCACAGGTTTGATTCCTGTCAAGGGCATATACCTTGGTTACAGGCATATCCCCAGTAGGGGGCGAGCAAGAGGCAGCTGATCGATGTCTCTCTCTCATTGATGTTTCTAACTCTCTATCCTTCTCCCTTCAACTCTGTAAAAAAATTAATAAAATATATTTAAAAATAAATAAAATAAAAGCAGCAAGAGAAAAACAGTTAGTGCCCTAATTGGTTTGGCTCAGTGGATAGAGCGTCAGCCTGTGGACTCAAGGGTCCAATTCTGGTCAAGGGGATGTACCTTGGTTGTGGGCACATCCCCAGTAGGGGGTGTGCAGGAGGCAGTTGATCAATGTTTCTCTCTCTTCAATATTTCTGACTCTCTATCCCTCTCCTTTCCTCTCTGTAAAAATTCAATAAAATATTTAAAAAATAAAAGAAAGAAAAACAGTTAATTACCTACAAGGGAGCACCCATACTATTGTCAGCTGATTTTTCAAAAGAAACTATGCAGGCCAGACAAGAATGGCGAGAAATATCCAAAGTGATGAAAAGCAAGAACCTACAACCAAGATTACTCCTCCCAGCAAAGCTAGTCATTCAGAATTGAAGGTCAGATAAAGAGTTCACAGATAGGAAAAAGCTAAAGGAGTTCATCACTGACAAAGCAGTATTATATGAAATGCTGAAAGATATTCTTTAAGAAGACGAAGAAGAAAAAGGTAAGGAAAAAATTATGAACAACAAATACATATCTATCAACAAGTGAATCTAAAAAGTCAAGTGAATTAAAAATCTAATGAACAGAGATTTCACCTGGGATAAGAGGGAGGTGGATATCTGTGGAGGTCTGAAAGCTGCGGCTAACGGAGGCACCCACCGAGCAGCCAGGGACCCAGAGCACGGCTTTCCAGGTGGCACGGATGCGCGGGGGGCAGATTCAAAGATCCACGCAGTACGTGGAACTGTCAGATTTCACCTGGGACAGGTGCCTTGTGTGCTGTACCTGTTCGTGTTGTAGTTTGTGACTTTCAATCAAGGTAGGAGAGAGAACTACGTAACCAGACATCTGGAGAAGAAAGACCATGGGCAGAAAAAGAAACAGCCCACATAAGATAGAAAGGCAGGTTTCACCAGAAAAGGAAGTAAACGAAATAGAAGCAGAAATAAGCCTGCCAGAGAAAGAGTTCAGAGAAATGATCATAAGGTGGATGAAAAGAATGGAAGACAAAATCGACAATCTGAGTAAGAGCCAAGAGGAAATGAAAAAGACCCAAGAGGAGATGAAGAAGCAGCAAGAATAAATGCAGAAGAACCTAGAGAAGGTGCAGAATAAACAAGAAGAAATGAAAAATGACATCACTGCTATAAAGAACTCAATAGAAAGCATCAAAAGTAGACTAGAAGAAGCAGAGGACCGCATCAGTGAGCTAGAAGACACGATAGGAAAAAATACCCAAGTACAGCAACTTCTAGAAAAAAAAAAGTTAAAAAGCAAGAGGAGAGCCTAAGGGAACTTTGGGATAACATGAAACAAAACAACATCCGCATAATTGGGGTTCCAGAAAGAGTGGAAACTGAACAAGGATTAGAAAACGTGTTTGAAGAAATAATGACAGAAAAATTCTCTGATATAGGAAAGAAAAAACCCACACAAATCCAAGAAGCTCACAGAGTACCAAGGAAAATGAACCCCAACAAACCGACACCAAGGCAAATTATAATTAAATTGGCAAACACCGACGACAAACTAAGAATCTTAAAAGCAGCCAGAGAGAAACAGAAAGTTACCTACAAAGGAACCCCTATAAGACTAGCTACTGATTTCTCAACAGAAACTCATCAGGCCAGAAAGGACTGGAATGAAATATACAAAGTCATGCAAAGGAAGGGTCTGAATCCAAGAATACTGTACCCTGCAAGGCTTTCAATCAAAATTGAAGGTGAAATTAGAAGCTTCACAGACAAAAAAGGACTAAGGGAATATATTACCACCAAATCAGCAATGCAAGAAATGTTAAAGGGTCTGCTGTAATAAAAAGAAAAAGGAAGCAAGGAAGGAACTCTGGGGTAAAGACTAAAAAATGGCAATAGATAAGTACCTATCAACTTTAAATATAAATGGATTAAATGCTCCAATCAAGAGACATAGGGTAACCGATAGGATAAGAAAACATGATCCATATATCTGCCCTCTACAAGAAACCTACCTCAGGAAAAGAGATGCACACAGATTGAGGGTGAAGGGATGGAAGATGGTATTTCAGGCAAATGGAAATGAAAAAGAAGCTGGGGTTGCAATATTTATATCTGACAAATTAGATGTCAAAGTGAAGGACATAAAAAGAGATAAAGAAGGCCACTTCATAATACTAAAGGGAACAATCCAACAAGAAGAAATAACTCTGGTAAACATATATGCACCCAATATAGGAGCACCTAAATACATAAAAAAAAACTCTTGGAGGATATTAAGGGAGAGATTGACAGTAATACAATCATAGTAGGAGACTTTAATACCCCACTATCACCATTGGACAAATCCTCTAAACAAAAAATCAGCAAAGAAACATCAATCCTAAATGACTCACTAGACCAGATGGAATTAATTGACATCTTCAGAATATTTCACCCCAAAGCCACAGAATATACATTCTTCTCCAGTGCACATGGGTCGTTTTTAAAGATAGATCGTATGTTGGGTCATAAGAAAAGTCTCTTCAAATTCAAGAAGATAGAAATCATATCAAGCATTTTCTTAGACCACAGTGGCATAAAACTGGAAATCAATTATAATAAAAACAATAGAAAGAAATCAAACACATGGAGACTAAACAGCATGCTATTAAACAATGACTGGGTAATCAGAGAGATCAAGGAAGAAATAAAAAACATCATGGCAACAAATGACAATGACAACGACAACACAACAATCCAAAATTTATGCAAAAAACAGGAAACAATGGTAATAAATTACCTAAAGTTACAACTCAAAGAGCTACAACGAGAGCAACAAGAAAAGCCCAGTGTACTCAGAAGGAAGGAAATAGTGAAGATCAGAGTGGAGATAAACAACTTGGAGACCAAAGAAACAATTCAAAAGATCAACAAAACCAAGAGCTGGTTCTTTGAAAGGATGAACAAGATTGATGGACCTCTAGCCATGCTCGCCAAGAAGTGAAGAGAGAAGACCCAAATAAACAAAATCAGAAATGAAAGAGGAGAAACAACAACAGACCCTGTGGAAATACAAAGGATTGTTAAAAAATGCTATGAACAACTCTATTCCAACAAATTGGACAACCTGCAAGACATGGACATATTCCTAGAAAATAATAACTTTCCAAAACTCAATCAGGAAGAATCTAAACATCTCAATAGTCCAATAACTATGGAAGAAATTGAAGCAGTCATCAAAAAGCTTCCAGCAAATAAAAGTCCAGGACCAGATGGCTACACAGGAGAGTTTTACCAAACATTCAAGGAAGAATTAAAACCTATCCTCCTCAGACTATTCAAAAACATTCAAGAAGAAGGAACACTTCCAAACACCTTCTATGAAGCCAGCATCACCCTAATACCAAAACCAGATAAAGACAACACAATGAAATAGAATTATAGGCCAATATCCCTCATGTTGGGAATATTGGACAGATATATGCAAAAAAATGAAACTGGACCACCAACTTACACCAAATAAAAAATAAACTCAAAATGGATACAGGACTTAAACATTAGAAGGGAAACCATAAAAATACTAGAGGAATCCATAGGCAGCACAATCTCAGATATATGCCGAAAGAACTTCTTCACTGATACTGCTCCAAAGGCAATGGAAGCTAAAGAAAAAATAAACAAATGGGAATACATCAAAATAAAAAGCTTTTGCACAGCAAAAGAAACAATCAACAAAACAACAAGAAAACTCACTGTATGGGAGAACTTATTTGCAAATGTTATCACTGATAAAGGTTTAATCTCCAAAATCTACAGCCAACTTATACAACTTAATAAAAGGAAGATGAACGACCCAATAAAAAAATGGGCAACGGAACTAAATAGAACCTTTTTAAAAGACAACAGAAGGAAGGCCAAGAGACACATGAAAACATGTTCAAAGTCATTAATCATCCAAGAGATGCAAACCAAAATGACATCTTACACCTGTCAGAATGGCAATCATCAACAAATCAACAAACAACAAGTGTTGGCGAGGATGCGGAGAAAAAGGAACCCTTGTGCACTGTTGGTGGGAATGCAGACTGGTGCAGCCACTGTGGAGAACAGTATGGAGTTTCCTCAAAAAACTAAAAATGGATCTCCCATTTGACCCAGTAATCCCACTCTTAGGAATTTATCCTAAGAAATTACAAACACCAATCAGAAAGGATTTATGCACCCCTATGTTCATAGCAGCACAATTTACAATAGCTACAATTTGGAAATAGCCTAGGTGCCTGTCAGCAGATGAGTGGATCAGAAAACTGTGGTACATCTACACAATGGAATTCTATGCTGCCATTAAAAAGAAGGAATTCTTACCATTTGCAGCAACCTGGTTGTAACTGGAGAGCCTTATTGCTTAGTGAAATAAGCCAGTCAATGAAGGAGAAGCATCACATGATCTCACTCATTTGTGGATAATAAAGAACATTATAAACTGATGAACAAAAGGATAGATACAGAGACAATAAAACTTCAGACTGTGAAATTACAACAGGAAGATTAAAGTTAGGTGAGGTAGATAAGAGATCAATCAAAGGACTTGTAAGCTTGCATATAAGCATAACCAATGAACATAGACACTGGGGGGGTTGGGGTATGCCTGGG
>PVJN01041939.1:0-18509 GCA_004026805.1 Lasiurus borealis | reverse complement strand
GCATACCCAACCCCCCCCCCAGTGTCTATGTTCATTAGTTATGCTTATATGCATGCATACAAGTCCTTTGGTGCTTTATGTTTTTTATTACTTATTTATCACATACAAAGGCCAGGAGTTGTTATCTTTCTTTAAATTTTTGTTTCTGTCTCTCCCAGAATTTATCTAAGGACGCAAGCACAGGTGGCCAAGAGTATCCTCTGCCAATAGAATTGACTTATACGGATGACTCAAGGCACTTATTAAATATTGGCCGAGCATAAATGACACAGGAGACAGACAGGCAATGCACGAATCACACGCGGTTTATTTACCAGAGTCCTGGTGATTTCCAGACCTCGGCAGGCCACCCGGAGATCCACGCTGACAGACACACAATCTGGACATTGGGCGTTGCAGCTGCAGCTCAGTGTCTTGTAGAGGCCTCGGCTTGTGGCTCTCGGTTCGGACCCAGGGTCCACGGCAGAGCGCAGAGTTCAGGCGAGATGCAGGAAGGGGAGCGAAGAGCGGCTGTCTCTGGAGGGGCAGACAAGTGGCTCTAATCTCCTTCAGAGCTTGCTCTCTTTTATGTGCTCAAGCAGACATCTTCAGTGTGTCTTCAGTGTGTCTTATCAGCGGGTCCCAGGTGTTCTGCTATCTGGTCTTTACATGTGGGGTACAAACTTTTTTATCTCTTACATGCACATCTCTTTTAAGGGCATTCACACTTCATTCCACTCTCTAATATGCCACACCCAATTTCTTATTTTATATTTGTATTTTATCCTTATTATTATTACTATAACACTGTGACACTTCATTAGTGCTATGTATGTGCTCCATGTGAGTGACTGGAGGTGCTTATGAAGGTGGGTTCCAATTTATGGCAGAAAATCATGTCACATCTCGCTGTATGAATGGATCTCTGGTGTAACCTGAGGACCTACTGTAGTAGTTCCCACTTAAAGAATAAAAATGCATCACATCAGATTAGAATATCTAAGAAGTTATGCAGACAAAATAGTTTTATTCTTTTAGCCCAGCATATTTTCACCAAATCTTACTGAGCCATGGGACATTCCCACAATTTTCTTTGTCCTGATAATAACTACAAATAGCTCTTAGGACCAATGTTTTTATATCAGTGAGGGCTGGTTTGGCACCTGAATAAATGAAACAGACAGACATATAAGCAAATTATATATGCACAAGTTTACTTTTTCCAAAAATTCTGGGAAAAACTATATTCTCAATTTCATTCAGTAGCTCATGTATATTAAAAGCTTGTTATGTGACATTCTCTTAATTCTTTCCTTATGTTTGCATGATGGAAGTAGTTTTCTGGCTCTTATATCAGTTTTCCCAGGCAAAGGAGGAAAAGAATTGATGAAGAAAAACAAAACTTTCTTAGAAATCTCAGCAAATATATTGTGCTGACCACTGGCCAGGGCTGAGTCACATGATACTCTTATTGCTAAGAAGTCTAAGAAATAGATTTTTCAGTTGGGAACATTAATACATGAAACAAACTTAAAATTTATCTGTTAAAAATAAGAAGAGAATAAATATTTTATAAACAATTAAAGTTATCTGACACAATTCCCTGGATCAAAATTTAGAAAAAAACTTTATGTCTGATTCATTTATATCAAGCATAGCATCCTTGTCAATTCAACCCAATGCTGACATAATACTTTCAATAAATACATTAAACAAAGTTCTACATAAAGAATTCTAGAGACATTTTTAAGTACCAGACAAGAGGTACATGTGGATAAATTAATATTCTGCACACCATAATGAAAGCTTCAATGAACAAATAGATACAGGACAAAATAGAAAAAGATAGAGAGGCAGGTCAAAGTGTCACTGGAGGTACATCACCTGCTTTATATGTCACTGAGCCTCTCCATGACTTCAGTTTATATGAGACTTTCTCTAGATATAGCTAACAAATTCACTTTATTGTTTCAAATCAATTTATAACATACACCAGTATTAGTAGAAAAGTTGGGAGGGGGAGTTATAAAGAATTATATTGTCTCTATTACTGGAAATGGTTTCTCATTTGGCTTCTTATAGTGAGATCAAGTTTGATTAATTTATAGCATGTAGTTTTGATAACTGATTGTTACCAATGTTTTTTTAATCAATTCTAAATATGGTACAAAAGTCCCATTTCTAGAACTGCAAAATTTTACCACCAGGCACTGAGCTAGAGTAGAATTATTAAGATATTACCATGCTTTGAGGCCTTCTAGAGAAAAAATCAACACTACCTCTTTTGATACCATCTCAGATGCTATGTATTGTATTATACCAACTTTTCTTTTTAGCCCAGTTTTGACTAGTGGGCTAAAAAACGCTTCATCCCCTTATCTGAGTCAATACAAATAAGAAACCCGTCTCTTTCTAGTATATTTTCTTTGTTGTTGTTTTGTATTGTTGTTGTTAAATTATTTACTAGAGGCCAGTGCCTAAAATTTATGCATGGGTAGGGTCCCAGACCAGGCCAGCAATCAGGGCCCATCTGTGGGGTGACCGGGTGGCGATCACCCCCCCCCTCACTGGCACCAGCCTTGCTGCTACCCTCTAGCTGGCCCTACCCTACATTCCTGCCACCAGTTGCCTCCCTGTGTGGGGCGACTGGCAGGGCGATTAGAGGGCCTCCCACTAGCACCCATGTTTACTGGCCTGGGCCTACTCCTACATTGAGCATCTGCCCCCTGGTGTTCAGTGTACATCATAGCAACTGGTCATTCTGCCTTTCGGTCTATTTGCATATTAAGTTTTTATTATATAGTATTTATTTTTCACCCTTCTTTTAAATAAACAAAATAAATCTATTATTGGTCTATTTGTCTGTTCTTCTGCAATTACCAGGAAGTTTTGAGAACAATGGCTTTGTAATATAGCTTGATATGTGGCATTGTGATCTCTCCAATTTTGTTCTTTCTGAAGATTGCTATGCCTATTTTGTTCTTTTTCTATTCCATATGAACTTTTGAAGAGTTTGTTCTAGGTCTGTGAAATATGCCATTGGTATCTTAATAGGGATTGCATTTAATCTATAAATTGTTTTGTGTAATATGGACATTTTAATGACTTGATTCTACCAATCCATGAACACAGTATATTCTTCTATTTGTTTATGTCCTCCTCTATTTCTTTTTTCAGTGTCCTGTAGTTTTCTGAGTACAGATCTTTTACCTCTTTAGGTAAGTCTATCCCTAGGTATCTTAATTTTTTTGGTACAATGGTAAATGGGATTGTTTTTTTGGTTTCTCTGTGAGTTCATTGTGGTATATAAAAAAGCCATATATTCATGAGTATTGATTTTGTATCCTGCTACATTACCAAATTCATTTATTAAGTCAAGTATTTTTTGATGGAGTCTTTGGGTTTTCTATATACAGTACCATGTCATCTGTGAATAAGAACAATTTTGCTTCTTCTTGTCCAATTTGGGTGCCTTTTATTTCTTCTTGTCTGATTGCTAAGGCTAGCACTTCCAGTATTATGTCAAAGGAACTGGTGAAGGTGGGCATCCCTGTCTTATTCCTGTTCTTAGGGAAAATGTCTTAATTTTTGTCCATTGAGTAGGATGTTGGCTGTAGGCTTTTCCTATATGGCTTTTTTCATGTTAAGAAATGGTCCCTCTATTCCCACTTTGCTGAATATTTTTTATCAACAATGATTGTGTCAAATCTACATGTGTCTGTTCCTAGGCCTGTTTTGGTTTTTCTTGCTTGAAATTTTCTGTGCCTCCCGAACTTGTATGACTTTTTTTTTTCCAACTTAGGGAAGTTTTCTGTCATTATTTCTTTAAACACATTCTCTATTCCTTTCTCTCTTTTTGCCTCTTCTGACATACCAGCTATTCAAATATTGTTATGTTTCACATTGGCCCACAGCTCCCTTAAGCTGTTCTTCTATTTTTTAATTGTGGTTTTTCTTTTTCTTTTTGGTTCTCTGATTCAGTGATATTTTCAACTTTGTTTTCTAATTTACTGATTCAAACCTGAGCTTCCCTTCATCTGCTATGTAGTCCTCCTGATGTGTTAGTTATTTGTATTATGTCATTCTTTATCTCAGAATGTTCTTTTTTCATAGTTACTATATCTTTTTTCATGCTCTTGACAATCTTTATCATCATACTTTGAACTCTGTACCATATAAATTTTTTATATCCGCTTCATTTATCTTTTCTTATGGAGAATTTTTTAGCTCTTTCATTTGGGGGTTGTTTCTTTGTGTCCTCATTTTGGCTGTCTGTTTGGTTTTGTGAAGATTCTCTATGTATTAGGTATATCTTCTACACCTCTCAATCTCTAGTGCAGGGCAGTGTTAAAGACTTTCTGACTAATTAGATCAGGCATAGACTAAAAGCTTCCAGAGACTGCTTCTGCCCACAGACTGATAGGATTGCTCCAAGTCAATCATCCTCAGATGTGGCAAGAGTTTTTGTTTGTTTGTTTGTTTGTTTGTTTTCCAAAGGGTGAGGCAGTTGCTGCTCCCTGGAGGCTAATTATTATTTTTAATCTCTTAAATAGCCTCAAGGCAAGGTGTTTTCCAATAGGGTGTGTCAACTATCTTCTCCCCACACAAGACAAATGTTTATGTGAGAAAGATGTCCTCTGCTGTGTGAGGGAATGACACAGCCCAGGAAACTTAGGGTGTCTGCCTTCTGAGCTCTATCCCCTGAGTTCTCAGTCCTGGCTTTTACTTTCACAGCTCCAGTCCACTTCACCCTCCCTCTGCTGGAGCACAAGGTGGGAAACTTTGTGCATTGGCACTTTAAGAGGATTCCTGGATTCCTGAATTTTCAGCTGTCACTCCCTGGCCTACAGCACTATGTTGCTTTTCACAGCCAGATGTTATGTGAGTAGCCTTCTCAGTTTTGGTGCTCTCTGCTGGGGGACCCAGCTTGGGGATTAGATCCCAGAGCTCTCAGTGTCAACCCCCAACAGCTGAGATTTCTCTCCAGGATTTCAGTTGCTCTCTGTGGGCACCCAGCCAGCCCTTTTGACCTCTGCACCAGCTATCCCCATGTGGTCTCCACTTTGGGTCCTCGGGTATCAGGATTTTTCCCTGCAAGTTTTTTGTTGATTATTCAAGAGTTTTTTCTGTATTTTAGTTGTAATTCCAATTTCTGGGATCTTGTCTGTGTAGCATCCATTTACGTTGCCAGCATTTTTAATCCTCTGTTGTTGCTGAATTCTGTTGGGCTGCTATAATAAAACACCACAGGCTGGGTGGTTTGGAAACTACAGAAGCTTATTTCTCAGTCCTGGAGGTCGGGAAGTCCAAGATTTGGGTGCCAGCATGGTCAGGGAGGATCCTCTTCCAGAAGGCCAAGTTCTCCTCACATTGTGGAAGGTCTCTTTCTAGTAAGTGTTTTGTAACACCAATGCCCTTTTTCAAATACGTAATTTTAGACTTAATTAACATTTGTAAATTTATCAACACTTTTCTAATTTACAAATATAAAAGAAAAGGAAAACACAAAGCAATAGAGGAAGGAACAATAATAGATTATTTTATATTTTATCAAGAGATGAACACTGGTAATTTATTCTTTTTTTAAATTATTATTCCTTGGTACTGTATAAGGAGCAATATGCTGTTTGGCTGAGATAGTGTTTTAATGGAGATGCAGTTTACATGTTAATTTTAGTAATGGATTTCTCTAAGATTGTAATCAATTATGAACTAAAAATATATTTACAAGATAATTCAGATTAATCTGAAGGGATATTTAGGGAAAGAGAGAGCTATAGCCCTAGATGTGATTGGCAAGCATTTTATGAGTCTTCTCAGAGCTCTCAAATGATGAACTTCAGCATTTGCAAAGCTTGTAAAAGTGGTAAACAAAATTTAAATTAGAATATTTAACCATGTTTAATGTTGGTTACAAGCCTGGGAGATGATTAAAACTCATATAAATTAGTGGATTGAAGCACATGTAAAACAAGGTCTCTTTTTCCATTTAAAAACTCCTTTATTCTCTATACAAATGAGTCACTTTTTTTTTCTGATAGGAATAAGAAGACTCTGATTATCCATCATACACACAAGGAGATACTTTCTACCACATGGCTATTAAAAGGAGAAATGTACATGTTCTACTTCACCTATCAGGCCTATTGATGTATTTTCATCTTTGGCATCAATCACCACAGGAGCTTAAGTTAAGCACTTGAAAATGGGAACCCATGGGGCTCAACTGTTCTGTGAAAGCCTTGAAAAGTGAAACATCTGAAACACCTAAAAATACAGCCTTAAGAGTCTCATCATAAGCCACTGACCATGTAGTGTCCCTCACTCCATGAATCACACAGAGGATTTGAATATCTTGTGCAAATTCTAAACCAAAGATAAAAGTGGTAGCATCGAGCTTCTCACTAGTGATTTCCAAATTGTAAACAAATCCAGGCATCCTTTATCACTAGATTAACTTTGAGAAAAATCTGCAGGCTGCTGGGAGATGTGTGCATTCCAGGAGAACTGTCTATATGTCATAGACAAAAGGTTTCTGCATAATGGTAGAGTATGGGGGGGGAGGGGAAGTGGGGGCAGGAAAAAGCACAATATCTCACTGGAGAATTGCAAATGAGCTTTAGGACACTGTTAATGTGCTTCACATTTTGGGTAGCAACCAACTGTGAACACATGACCAATAAATCACACAAGAAAATAAGAGAAAACATCTGCATGTGTCCACTTTTCCAAAAGCATCTTCATGTATGACACAATTATGGCAAATTTAAATTTGGCGGTTTCTGTTCAATTCAGAAAGAAAGGTAATGTATTTATTAATTATATAAGTGTACAGCCATTTGGTCTTGGTAATATAATACTTATAGAATTATAGAATAGCAAGCAGTACAGTACAATGCATTAAAGCTATCTTCTAGAGTACCTAGTTCTTAACCATGCATACCTAATTAATATAAGCACTTTTTAAATACTAGTTGAATATTTGCAATGTTAATTAGATAACTCAGACAGAACTCCACATGCAGAGCTAACCTAGAATCTCTGGTTAGGATCTGTCTGTAGGAGTTGGTTCTCGTGAAGGCTTAGATTTTAGAAAAAAAATAAAAGAGGGGGGGAGATTTTGTTTTACTGCTTATTCCAAATCAATTACTTGTTTGTCCATTTTTCTCTCTTCTGCTGCAAGAGAAAATGGCTTAGAAAGATTACCCGACTGATTAGGTGCATCTTAGAGCACAAAGCCAGATAACAAAGTCTGATTTAGAATTACAGAGAGAATGGGCCACAGATTATTAGGTAGGTTTAGCCCTCCATGGGCCATGTCCCTATCCATTAGTTTATGGCCATACCAGAAGATTCCTCTCTTCCTTAAAGAGAATGTAAACCTTCAGATCTAAGAAGAGACATCTTTACCTTCTTACTGTCTGTGTTTTTCAGAGGAACAATCTGATAACTTGGGAGTTCTCTATTGCACTTGGGGAAAACAACAGATTATTTTTAAAAAAGGAATAAAACATATACAAACTTATAAAAATGTTAAGATAAAGGGGCATAAAAGAGATAATGACTCATAGAAAAAATAGTCTCCAGCTCCCTCCCAAACTCCCTCTGGTTATTCATCAAAACTGTTTTCTCTGCCTTACCAAGTTAACCACCCTTATCTTCCCTTTGTTTCTAGTGCCTTGAATATTTCCAAGATTTCATCCCTCCGGAGGAATTGATAAGGGTGTACAGGTGAGAGTCCATTTGTAATCCCATTACAAATAAGTCTAAATGAAAGAAAATAAAACTGACCTAAGAGACTATCTAATTAAAATTGCAAGTACAAAAAAATGCAAGTACAGATGAATTTGAGCACATTCAGGGTGGTATGGCTAATAGAATACCACTGAGCCATAAGGAAAGAGGAGATACTGCTATTTGTGACAACATAGATGAATCTTGAGAATATCATACTAAGTGAAATAAGTCAGATTTAAAAAGTTAAGAACCATATGATTTTACTCATTTAGTGAAATGTAAAATTGAAAGAAACAAACAAGATAAATCAACTAAAACTCATAGGCATAGACAACAATATGGTGGCTACCAGAGGGAAAGAAGGTAGTAAAAAGTAAAAGAAGTCAAATATATGGTGAAGGAAGGATATTTGACTTTGGGTGGTAAATACATAATGCACATAATGCAATATACAAATTATGTATTATAGAATTGTATACTTGAAACCTATACCATTTTATTAAATGAGTAGAGGCCTTATGCATGAAATTCATGCAGGGAGGGTGTTCCTTCAGCCCAGCCTGCACCTTCTCAAATCCAGGACCCCTTAAGGGATGACCAGCAGTTGAACATCTCTCTCACAATCTGGGATGGCTGGCTCCTAACCGCTCGTCTGCCTGCCTGCCTGCCTGATCACCCCTAACCATCTCTGCCTGCTGGTCTAATGCCCCTAACTGCTCCCCTGCTGATCTGATTGCCCCTAACCACCTTTGCCTGCCAGCTTGATTGCCCCCTAACTGCTTTTCTGCCTGTCTGATCACCCCTAAATGCCTTCCCCTACTGGCCTGATTGATCCCTAACTGCTCCCCACTACTGGCTTGATCACCCCTAACCTCCTCTGCCTCAGCTCCTGCCACCATGACTTTGTCTGGAAGGAAATCCAGAAGATGCCCAATCTAATTAGCATATCACCCTTTTATTAGTATAGATGTTATTACAATAAAATGAAGAAAAATGAACAGAAGAATAAAAATTATATTTCTTCAAAGAAGACATAAAATTGGCCAATACACAAATGAAAGGATTCTCAACATTATTATTCATTAGAGAAATGTAAGTCAAAACCACAGTGAGATATCACTTCACACATACAACTGTTGGCAAAGATGTGGAGAAATCAGAATCCTAGTACTTTCTTGGTGGTGCTGTAACATAGTGCAGCTGCTGTGAAAATCAGTATGGTAATTACTCAAAACTTAGTCACAAAACTATCATATGACCCAGCGACTCCTCTTCTACATATAAACCTAAAAACAGGTTGAAAACAGGTCCTCAAACAGACCCTTATATACTAGCATTCACAGCTGCATTATTCACATTAGTGGTAACAACTAAGGTATCCATCAGCACATGAATGAATAAACATATTATCCTTCAATGAAAAATTATCTAGCCATGAAATAGTATGAATTTCTACATGCTACAATATGGATGAATCTTAAAAACATTATGCTGTATGAAATAAGTCAGTTATAAAAGGGCAAATATTATGTGATTCTACTTACAAGGGATACCAGGAACAGGCAATTCATAGAGACAGAAAGTAGAATAGTGGTTACCAGGGACTATGGACAGGGAAGAATGAGAGTTACTGCTTAACAAAGACAGAGTTTTTCTTTGAAGTGAAATACATTTTAAAAATAGTGGTGGTGGTTTCACAACATTGTGAATGCAATTAACATCATCCAATTTTCCATTAAAAAGAACAAAGAAAATTGCAAGTACAAAGCTATTCTTTCCTACAACCCATTACTGAGCAATTTCCCTAGAACATTCACTACTGTTTTCTTTTCCAAACATTTTTCCCTATCTAAAAATTCCCATTGTTAAACTGTTTACTGAGACAATAAATAAAATACTGATTTAATTTGGATGTCCTTAAATCAGACCCTGACATGAGCATTTGGGTATAAGTAGATTACTTAGGAGTTAGCTCCAGGGAGCAGAAGTCAGACAGAGAAGGTGATAACTAACCAACATGTGCCTCAGTAAACTTGTTCTTGCAACTATAAATTAATCTCTTTGGCGATATGTAGAGACCCTATGAGGAGTCTTGTATAACATATTTCAGAATTGCCACAATTCAAGACAAGGGGGGTGATGAAATTATTTACAGGCCCTTTACCCTCATTGGTTGAAGATGGTCTTTGGGAGCATTAACCTCCAACTTGCTCCCAATCACACATGCACCTGTGGCTGAGAAACTCTGTAACTTGGAGAAAACATGAGACAGAAAAGCAAAACTACCCAATGATGCTTGTTTCAGGTGTGATGCTGGCAATACACATGGAACTGTCCATCACTGCTGTTGTGAAATTGATTGCCCAAAGAGGAAGTGCATCTGTTACAAATGACTAAATATCAGTTCTTTCGGCAGCTTCCCTCTCCCTCTAAAGCAGTCTCAACCTTTCTAATGCTGCGACCCTTTAATATAGTTCCTCATGTTGTGGTGACCCCCAACCATAAAATTATTTTTGTTGCTATTTCATAACTGTAATTTTGCAACTGTTATGAATCGTATCTGTGTTTTCCAATGGTCTTTTTTTTAATACATATCTCCCCATTGCCCCCACTCCCTCCCAGACATACCCCAACCCCCCCCCCAGTGTCTATGTTCATTGGTTATGCTTATATACATGCATACAAGCCCTTTGATTGATCTATTATCTAGCTCACCTAACTTTAATCTTCCTGCTGTAATTTCACAGTCTGTTTGACTGTATCTATCCTTTTGAAGACATAGTACTGGAAGTATTAGCCATTGCAATTAGACAAGAAGAAGAAATAAAAGGCATCCAAATTGGAAAAGAAGTAAAGCTGTCCTTATTTGCAAATGACATGATACTTTACATAAAAAAAAAAAAACGAAGGACTCCATCCCAAAACTAATTGACTTAATAAATGAATTTGGCAATGTAGCATGATACAAAGTTAATGCCAAGAAATCTGTGGCATTTCGGTACACTAATAGTGAAATTACAGAGAGACTCAAAAAGCAATCCCATTTATCATCACACCAAAAAAATTAAGATACCTAGGAATAAACCTAACTAAAGAGGTAAAAGACCTATATGAAGAAAACTACAGGACACTGAAAAAAGAGATAGAGGAAGATGTTAACTGATGGAAGAGCATACCATGCTCATGGATTGGGAGAATCAACATCATTAAATTGTCCATACTACCCAAAGCAATCTACAGATTCAATGCAGTACCCATTAAAATACCAACGTCATATTTCACAGACCTAGAAAGAATTCTTCATAGATTCATCTGGAACAAAAAAAGACCACGGATAGCTACAGCAATTCTGAGAAAGAAGAATAAAGTTGGTGGGATCTCAATACCAGATTTCAAGCTTTACTACAAAGCAATTGTTCTCAAAACAGCCTGGTACTGGCCCAAGAACAGACATATAGACCAATGGAATAGAATAGGGAATTCTTTCCAAAGGTCTTAGGCGACACCTGTAAAAGTGTTGTTTGACCCCCAAAGGGGTCACAACCCACAGGTTGAGAACCACTGCTCTATAGGTTCTGTGTTCCTCAATGCCATTGCCCGTTTAGTCTAGATTTTTATGCCTCATTTACTTGGATATTGACTACCTTTAATTCTCAAATTGCTCTCCAAACATTTCTAAATTTGCCTTGAAGAAACCAAAAACTAGACTCTCCTCTGATCTCTGATAACATAGAAATTTTAATATATCTTTGTAATTAATATTGCATATTTACCACTATGCTTCATTTCTCTTGCTTCTCATTATTGCTTCCAGACCATTCACCTAGGGCTTTGGCCCAAGTTGAAAAATATCATTATAACCCTAAAAGAAACTAGTACAAATTAACTTTCTTGATGTAAATTCAGAATCCTGAGACTGAGAACACCCTGCCTTTCACCTTTAGCCCCATCTTTAATGACTACTTCACGTACTCTGTGTTCACTTATCCTTTTAATCACAATTTTCTACTTTGCATACATACATGTTTTCAGCATCGTGCTAGTACGAACAAACTTCTCTAACAGTTCCTTCAGAGTCTTCAAGTAAAATATTGCTTCTTCAAAGAACTGATTCAGCATCATTTTGCTTAAACTGTGAATGACTCTTTTCCTAAATATAATATACCAATAATTTCACGAAGTTCACCTTTATACTCATGCTGCCACTAGTGTTTTGGGGTATCATTTATGTAATCCCAAATTGAGGCATGGAGGCCATTCCATACTGTCTTCTGCCAGTATTAGGCTTAAACCTTTTTGTTCTGTTTTCTAAAGACTTGTAGGTCATTACCTAAGATGGTAAAAAAAGAAAACCAAGCCTTTTTTGTCCTTATTATGAATTTAGAGATATTAAACATACTTGTCCAAAAAATTATATATCTCCTACACATCAGTGACCTCTCACAACATTTTTTTTGAATACCTACTTTGGGGCTTATACCATAAAATCAAATTCAACATGAATGATGAAACTTTAAACTCCATTATCCCATTGACTCAACACTATTATTTTAACACTGATATCATCATTCTCCCACTATCTTTTCTACTTGATCATGTTTATCAGCCTGTTGGCTGCTCTGTCTCTGCTCAGTTTGTCAGCTTTTACCTCCTGTCTCCAGCCCTTCAGAATCTCATATGTATCACCTTTAAATCTCCACCACTATCAATCCTACATCAGTTAATTCATCATTTCTGTCTCCAACTTCCATTCTTCTGGCAAAAATAACACACATGAGTATAAGAGAGCCACTGCAGATTTATGGCAGGAGGTTTCTATTTTCTTTCAGTCCTCTGGTGAAAAGAGGACCTGAGTTGGGTCTTATGCCTATCCCAACGATGCAACTAGGTTTCTGGGATTTTTTAATTGTTTGCTAGTAATACTAGATGACAGTCATCCTAGATGGTAGAATTTCTGATGACTATTTGTCCTACAGTATAGTAAGTGCGCCAGTTAATAACGCAGATTTTTTTCAATAGATGGAGTTACACATATGTTGATATGTATGTGATTTGATATGTATGCTATTTTGTTGTATTGACAACAAGTTTCAAAACTTTATATGTCAAATTTGCTGAAGGTGTTAACATAATAGATATTTTTTACACTTAAAAATGTCAAATTTCCCCCCAAAAAAAGAGCATTTGCAGGAAGTTTTAATTTATTACTTTAGTTTGAAAAAAAAGTTATGGTATTCTTTGGGAAGCTGATGGTGAACATGCTCCATCTCAAGATACTTGTGAAAGCTGGTTTAAATGCTTTAAAAGTGATGATTTCGATGTGAAAGACAAAGAACATCCAGGTCAACCAAAGAAGTTTGAAGACCAATTAAGAGCATTATTGGATGAAGATGCATGTAAAACTCAAAAGCAATTTGCAAAAAGATTAAATGTTGCCCAGAAAACAATTTCCAATCATCTACAAGCAATGGGAAATATTTTAAAGGAAGGAAAATGGGCACCACATCAACTGAAAGACAAATGGAAAACAGAAAAGTCATCAGTAAAATGTTGGTTCAACAGCACGAAAGAAACTCTTTCTTTCAACTAAATTGTGACTGGTAATGAAAAGTGGATTTATTTTGAGAATTCCAAATGCACAAAATCATGGGGTGATCCAGGTCAATCATCAACATTTACTACAAGGCCAAATTGCTTTGGAAAGAAGACAATGATCTGCATTTGGTGGGATCAGGAAGGTGTGATGTATTTATGAGCTACTAAAACCAAGTGAAACCTTTAATACCGATTGCTACCAAAAACAAATAATTTGAACCACACTTTGATCAGAAGCCACGGCAAAGTAATTTTGCTTCATGATGACACATCATCACACATTTCAAAACCAGTTAAAGACAGGTTAAAAGATCTTGCCTGGGAAGTAGTAACCCACCCACCATATGCAGCAGACCTTGCTCCTTCAGAATACCACTGGTTCTGATCGATGCCACACATACTTTCTGAACAGCACTGAAAAACATATGAAGAAGTGGAAAATATGGTTTCTGAATGGTTTGCCTCAAAACAAGAAAAGTTATATTGGGACGGTATCCACAAATTACCTGAAAGATGGGGGGAATATGAAGCTAGAGATGGACACTACTTTGAATAAAGCACTTTTGATGTTTAATTTGAAATTATAGTGTTTTCTTTGATCACAAACCGTATTTTTAATCATGACACCTGATATTTAGTTATGCTTAACACTGTTCACAAGAACTGTTAACAGTGTCATAGGCCCCGCATAGTGATCACTACCAATGCTCTATTCAGAGAATCACAGGAACACATCCAAGAGTTGTCCTATCCCATTCCATCAGCCCAGGGAAGACAGAATATAGTAGGAGGCAAGACAGGCTTTAATAATGCAAAAGGCAGTTCTTAGAGAAGCAACAGGTGGAACATTTGTGAGTGTATCCAGATTCCTGTCAGGAATTGAAAATAAAGAGGCTAAAATTTCTGTGAATAGGCTGAAATAGTTCAAACATAGAAAGTGATATTATTTTATATATTTTAATTTTTAATTTAAAAGGTAATGTATATAGCCCTAGCCAGCTTGGTTCGGTGGATAGAGTGCTGGCCTGCAGGCTGAAAGGCTCCAGGTTTGATTCTGGTCAAGAGCACATGCCTGGGTTGCAGGGCGTGCAGGAGGCAGCCGATCAATGATTCTCTCTCATCATTGATGTGTGTCTCTCTCTCCTTTTCCTTTCCTCTCTAAAATCAATAAAAATGTATTTACAAAAATAGATAATGTATATACATAAAAGAATCCAAGCAGCATAAAATGGTTCATAATAACTATTAATTCTCTTCTGACCCCTGCTTTGTATCCCTAAATGAAACATCTGTATCTCATTGGTCACATTCATTTCCAGAGATTTCCCCCAAATATAGAGGTAGGCAGATAGTCTCTCTTACAAAGATAACATTTCCCTTTTAAAATGCAAGTAAAATGTTATATGTTGTGAGAGTTTTATATATATATATATATATATATATATATATATATATATATATATATATATATATGAGTATATATATATATATATATATATATATTAAACTAATTTTATTGAAGGACTTTGCATATATGCAATAATTATGTAACTTTTTTTTCCCTATCACTGACTGCTTATGGTGTTTTTAGTACTACAATAAGTGAATCCAACTTGGTCAGTGAATGCTATTAATGTAGGTTTTTGTTCATTTGTACAGGTATCCTTTTGATTAGATTTAAAGAAGTTAAATTTTTAGGAAAAAGTATAAGTATACCATTTTGATAATTATTCTCAAATTTCTGGGAGACTGCTATTATTCTTTTCCTAGCAACTCTGTTCTCTTATTATCCCTTTTATTATAACCTGGAGAGGTAGTGTGAGAAACATCTGTTGGACATGGCTTGCCTCAGTTCCATACAAGAGCAATCTGTTGACTCAATGGCCTAATCTCCATGGAAACAACCATACCAGATATAATAGGCAATGAGCCTTAGTGATCAAGCCCTTCCATATCTTGCCCTCTCCAGAAGCCTTTCAACTCCACTATTCTAATGCTTAAATGGCAATATGCTTCCTCACTCAAAACGGATCTTTCTCACAATATTATTTTGTTTTTTAATAGGTCTTACTCCCCTGGAGAAGTCATTTGATAAACTTTTGGACCTTTAGTTTTTTCATCTGGAAAAAAAAATAGGAGATACAAATTACATATTATTTCCAAGGTCATTTTCAAATGCAAACTTTTTAGCTTTACTCGTTTTCCTAAATGTGTGGCTGTAAAATATACTTAAGAAATTTCAGCCAAGACCGGTTTGGCTCAGTGGATAAAGTGTCAGCCTGCAGACTGAAAGGTCCCAGGTTCGATTCTGGTCGGAGGCATGTACCTTGGTTGCGGGCACATCTCCAGTGTGGGGCGTGAAGGAGGCGACTGATCGATGTCTCTCTCTCTCATCGATGTTTCTGACTTTCTATCCCTCTCCCTTCCTCTTTGTAAAAAATCAATAAAATATATTTAAAAAAAAAGAAATTTCAGAATATTTTACTCTTTCTTTATTAATTTCAATATTCCAGTTCAATTTTCTTATCATTGAATATTATCCACCATTTCTGCCTTCACCCTCTACATTTATAACATCATGCAGTATTTGAGGATTCCTGTTTCCCAGGATAATGTATTATTTGGCAGTTGGTATTAATAGGTTTATACATTTATAAAGACAATGGTATCTAATATTTATAAAAGAATTTGTTAAAGTAGTTATTAAATTGACACCCATTCCAATTGCCCTAAGTTATGAAATTGATATAACTTCTTTGGTTGATTCAACTGCAGATTTTATAAGAGGTCAGTCAAGAAACCTGTAAGCTATACAAAGAAATCTTCTCATTGCAAAGTTAAATGTCTGAAAACTCCTGATTCTGAGTCATAATATGTCATCCAATCTTACTAGGTAAAACCAAGTCTAACGTTATTTGTTAAATAAGATTTTTATAGTGTTTCCAGAAGAAAAAAAAAGACAAATAAGCTTGTCAATGTTAGGTATAGTAAATAAAATTAGCAAAACATTTTATCATATAGCTAAGGAGTGATTTATCCTACTTTGAATTGTATCTCTAGTCAGAGAAATGTTACCTATTACTATACAAATGCTAATAGCCATCAGATGTGTTTGAAATTGACTGGAGTTATTTTCTTGTGGTTCTAGTTTGAAAGGAAAGTTACTGAAAAGAAAAAAAAAGAAAAGAAAAAACTTTGTTCTTTGCAGTCTTAGCATCTCTTTGACCAACACCCCAAAAAGATAACCAATCAAATGGGAGTAAAATAACATCCTCTTATGAAAATCAAAATTACCCATCCTTATAACTTCTGAACTTTAAAAAGTGTTCTTTTTAAAAATATATACTTTTGTTGATTTGAAAGAAAGAGAGGAAGGGAAAGGGAGAGAAACATTGATGTGTTGCCTCTGCATGCTCTCTACTGTGGATCAAGACAGCAACCCCAGCATGAGCCCTGCCCTGGCTACCTCTCAGAGCACAGGAGGAAGCCCAGCCAACTGAACCACACCAGCCAGGGCAAGTGCAGACTTAATATTAAAAAACAAATAGCTATTTTTATTCACTGATAACAAATGAGCTCTAACAATTGGAATATTCAGACAATTTAAGATACTTGAAATAAAATTTTATAATAAGCAGTAAAAAGAATCAAACCAATAATAGGTTAAACATGACTAAGGTGTAATAAATTAGTGATCTCACTAAAAATATATTCACTAAGAAGATCTAATATTAAGAAAATGTTAAATTAGCCCTAGTTAGTTTGGCTCCATGGATGGAGCGTTTGCCTATAGACTGAAGGGTCCTGGGTTTGATTCTGGTCAGAGGCAATTGCCTGTGTTGGGGGCTTGATCCCCAGGAGGGGGTGTGTAGGAGGCAGCCAATCAATGATTCCCTCTCATAATTGATGTTTCAGTCTCTCTTCTTCTCCCTTCCCCTCTGAAATCAATAAAAATATATATTGAAAAAGTAGGTTAAAACAATAGAATAAGCATAGTTATGTTTCAGAAATCCACTGTAACAATGTGGACTGATACAAAGTAGTAAAAATAGAACTACTACTAATAAAAAAAACTAGAGACCCATTGTGCAAATTCATGCATCAGTGGGGTCCTTCCGCTTGGCCTGTGGATCAAGTTGAAAACAGCTCTCTGTCATCCCCCAAAGAGTCCCGGATTGCAAGAAGGCACAGGCCAGGCCGAGGGACCTCACCAGTGCATGATCGGGGTCAAGGAGGGATGTGGGAGGTTGGCCAGCCTAGGAGAAACCATGGGAGGACTCACTCAGTCCCGGTCAGCCAGACCCCAGCAGCAAGCTCACCTATTGGTCAGAGTGTCTGTCCCCTGGTTGTCAGTACCCGTCATAGTGAGCTGTTGAGCAGCTTCAGCTCTCCCCTGACCCAGCCCCACCCTAGATCAGCTCCTCACCCCATCAGGGGCAGGGCCAGCTAGCCAACTACCCATGACATTCTCTTAAGTCGCTTGCCCCTCAGATTGGCACCCCTTACCCTATTCAGTGGTAGGGCCAGACAGACCACCACCCACAGCCCCGCCCCATGCAGTCCCTATCCCCAGTCAGCTCCCAACCCCAATCAAGGGCAGGGTCTGATGGCCAATCACCCATGGCCCCTTTCCCCAGCCAGCCTGGCCCTGATCAGGTCCCAATAGGGGCAGGCTGGCTGGCCAACCTCCCTCCAGCTCCTCCTCCCAACAGGCCCAGAGCCAATCCACTCCAATTGGGGCCAAGTCTGCCAGACCCCACCCATACAAAATTTGTGCATTGGGCCTCTAGTCTAATATAATCAACAATAGAGAAAATTTGCTAATATCATCAGGAAAGTTGAAAATAATATAAAGAAAATAAAAAAGCATAGTTAGCATTCCTATTGAACAGTGTCATCCTATGGAATTGATGATGTACCAGAAAGCAATATACTTGCACAGTTATAATAGTACTTTCTGTTCCAATTATAGTTCTTGTATAGCTGGGCAAATCAACTAGACTATGAGTGCTTTTTTTCTTTTTGTTTTTACAAATGAGTAATCATACAAACATTGCAATATATTCACAATTTTCAAAGTAGAAAATGCTGTGACCTTTTAATCAGTTTTCCTAATAATTAATTGGAATCATACCATTGCTTGCCAAGCCCTTTTGATTGGCAGAAATGGCAACCCTGTCAAATGAGCAGGAGTAACA
>PVJN01041938.1:0-18511 GCA_004026805.1 Lasiurus borealis | reverse complement strand
GGAAGGATCGATTTTTAAATAGAGAGAACTAAGTGTGTGGAAGCCGTTCTTCCGGTCCAGGGAGCAGAGACCTTCCAGCAACTCTTTCCTTTCCAGCCCAGAGACGAATCCTATGTGTGCCAAAACTGTGTGCAGTCCCCACCTCGTCATTCCAGTTAGCACGGGAGATAAACTCCGTTTCCCTCTCCTGCTACGTTAATGCTGCCCGTAAATCATCAGTGACGCTTACGTTATTTGTGAAGCCCTCTACCTAAGGAAACGGGGGAGAGTATGTATGACGTTTTGGAGTGACTGCAGATTTGGCACTAAAGTACAAGGAGGCTTGATTTTACTTAAAACCTGCCGACAACTTTAAAAAGTTACTTGTCAACACACCTGGACCCTTCTGATGGTGACCAAGGCCTCTGACACCTTCTCGATGGCCGAGGGGAAGAAGAGAGTGACGGTCAGCCGCACGGCCCCATAGAGCGTCACCGCCACGAACACGCGGCTGGCTGTGATCTTGTTGCCCAGGAGCACGTAGGCAGTGAAGGTCACGAAAACGATGATTTTGCTTGACACGAAGAATGATGCCAGATTCATCCCTCTCAGATAGGAGCTTCTCAAAATCTTGGAAATTTCCTTCCTAAGAAAGAGTAGGATATGTTTTAAGGGGAAGCATCGACAGCCAACTCATGAAATGAGTTCAAGTGCCTTTTGCAGGTGGCCTCTTTCTAAGGAGTGGACAAACCTGACAATCATCATTCAACAGTTCCAACCCCGGGGCCAGCTCCCACACGAGAACTGCACGCTCCATACACACTCGCTCATCCAACCACGTGCAGGATCAATGTGCACTTTTAACATTTTGGGTCCATCAGACTGGGTTTGAACATTCATTTTGTGAACACAGGTTGTGCACTAGGCATCTCGCTGATGACACAGAGATGCAGGCTGTCCCTTCCAGGAGCAAAGTAACTCATTGGAAGAGAGAGAGAATAAACAACTGAAAACTTGTGAGACATCAAGATATTAGGCAGCCGAGACCGGTTTGGCTCAGTGGATAGAGCGTCGGCTTGCAGACTGAAGGGTCCGGGGTTCGATTCCGGTTGGGGCCATGTACCTTGCTTGCGGGCACATCTCAACAGTGGGGCGTGCAGGAGGCGGCTGATCTCTCTCTCTCTCATCGATGTTCCTGACTTTCTTTCTCTCTCCCTTTCTCTCTGTAAAAAATCAATAAAATATATTTACAAAAAAAAAAAAAGATATTAGGCAGAAGTGGCCAGCACAGGCTGGGAGTGGTGGGGCGGGAGGGAGCGGGAAGAGCACAGAGAGGAGGCACCTAACTGGGACCCTTGGACCCATGAACCAGTGGAGTGAGGGTGAGGCACATGCACAGAACCTGAGAAGCAGAGCCCGAGTTGGTCGGGGGTCAGAGAAGAATCACCATGGGCTTTTGAGAAATAGGGAAAATGTGGTGCATATATACAAAAACTTACCTCCTCAAATCGGTAATAAGATCTGCAAATGGCTTTTCCCAAGCATACATTTTTATTATTCTTATGCCAGTTATAACTTCATTCATGGTTCTGATCCTGACGTCTGTGAACGTTGCAGTCTTACTCCTAAGGGGACAGATGTGAGATATGAGCCAGGGTGACCACTGCCACCTTCCCTCATCAGCAGAGGGCACAGGCAGAGACCAGGGATCAAATGATACCCTACAGCTCTTTTGCACTGAGAACAGGGGCAGGTCCTACTCAAAACACAAATGGGGAAGGACTTCAACTGGGAAGTCAACAATTCATTCCAGTTCAAGAAGTGATTTGGAGAGCTTGCAATACCTGCTGAGGAAGATGTGAGAAATGAGACAGATACAACCTGTCAGCTCAAGGAGGTCATAGTTGGGTAGGGAAGGAAGAAAAATAGATTGTGAGTCAGAGACTGAATGCCAACCCATGATCCAGGAAGTCACAGTTCAATTCCTGCTCCAGGTACATGCTCGGGTTAGGGCTCAATTCCCAGTAGGGGGCATGCAGAAGGCAACTGATCAATGGTTCTCTACCATCATTGATGTTTCTCTCTCTCTCCCACTTCCTTCTCTAAAGTCAATAAAACCGTGTTTAAAAAAAGAAAAAAGCACACCTGATTCGAACAAGAACAATTGACTATACTCTAATAAATTAGAAATGAAGTGCTGGGGAGCAGAAAAGAGAGGGCTTGTTAATTTACTGGGAAAGGAAAGAGCAAAAAATGCTTCAGAATTCTGATAGCATTACAACAATCCTCAAAGTATCAGGAACATTTCTTCGTGACAAGGAAGGGAAAGAAAATTCCAGGTAGAGAAAAGTACCAGGTTTTGAAGCACAAAGAAAAGAACTCAATGTGCTTCAAACAATGTATCTCCAACCCCCTGACAACCTTGGCAATGACCCACTCCCCACCCTCAGGGATCTGCTTCATGGCTAATTCATCACCATTAGGCTCTTCATCACCGAACACTTTTCAATCATATCCACTGTTAGGACTGTGGAACGTTATGAAGACATAATTATAATCAAACTCCTTGGGGAGCTTATAACTAATGGAAACAGTGAATTGTTAAAAAATGACATACACTGCAAATGGCTTTAACACAAGCATAATAAAAGTATATGCAGCTAGAACTGGGCCCATAAGATATCTAAATGCATTACTAGTTGATAATTTTTAAATAACTCTGATGCATGTAAATTCTGCTAAAGTACGCTCTGCTTATTGAGAATTGGACCCCAAAATGCTAGCCAAGAAGGACCAGCAAATGCCTTCCCCAATCCTGCTACAAGATTAGCTTTCAGATTAAGGCTGGAGCCCCGCTCTCTACGGCTACAATCCAAAGAAGGGATCATAGAGGGCATTTGTTCTGTTTTTTTTTTAAACAAAAGCATTGGGCAGACTGTGCTGTTACCAATTCCATGTTACTTTATTACAGGAGTACCTATGCCCGTCTCTCACCGGAAGGATGAGAACAGCTTTCCCACGCAGCTTTGCAAAGGCAGGAGAATAATCAGCACGGCCATCCCGGCGAGGCACGATATTCCTATCTCCATCCAGAGCAGCACAGTCACTGCGATGGCCTGCAGTGGGCCCGCCCACAGGAAGTGCAAGAACACGGTGACCTTCGAAAAAAGACAAAGCCTTTGTAGGAACTATTTAAAAACAAAACCAGTGAAAGATACAGCATAGAAACAATCTGCTCTGAAGGAACAGAACAGAACGAAAACCTAAGCAAGGGTTTTCAACCTGCGACAGCACGAAGAAGCTACCATTCTGGGACAACACGGGCACACCCAGGGACAACCTGGCCAGCAGCCTTGGCGTGAAGTTTTGTCTTCTTCCCCAGAGAGGAGCTCAGGGCTTCCCCAGACTCTGCCATACAATTGCAACCTCCTCCTCTACTCTCCTCCTCACCCAGGAAGAGCCTACGGTAGGATCCCTACCACATGCTGCAGTGATTCCTTGTGTGTTTATCTACCTGGTAGACTATATTGCTTCTCTGGGGCAAAAAAAGTCTTAGTCATCCCCAAAACTAAGAAGGAACCCTAGTTCATTTTTTATTAACAAATGGTTTAAAAGAGAAGTGATCTAATACAATACAGATCTGACCAGCGGCTATGATGTCCTGGATAAGGGGATATATTCGCCAGGTAAGTGGAAAATGAGAGTGTAGAGGGTTAGAGGAGAGTAGGCTGCTTCTAGCTAAGGAACACCATTTGCCCATTATTTATTGAAGGCTTCACACACAGCAGGCATGTGGACACAGGCAGTATACAGGACACTGAGGTAAAATCAATCCCTACCCACCAGGAGTTCATCGGCAGTGGTTGCCAACCGGAAGGTTGCCTCGCGGACCACCAGTTGGCAACCGCTGGTCTAGAGGAGGGAAAAGACTCAGCCAATGACCCCAGGACAATGTGCTAAGAAACCCTGTTAAGACTACTGGGTACCTTTGAGCAAGCTGGGCGAGATCACTGCTGTCTGCCTATTTACAATTGAATTATGTGGTGGGCAACATTAGAAAAACAAAACTCTCATTTACAGGACAGCACATATTTCATCTAAGATGCATACACATACACACACAAAAAAAATGAAAGCTAGATTATTTATTTATTTATTAAAAACCTCATGTCCAAAACAGAATTCTGGCCGGTAGTGAATAGGGAGGGTGGGAAATGAAACAGGACTGCTCAGGTGCAGCTTACCTGATCAAACTTATTCACATCATTAGACAGCAGATTGACGATCTGGCCAATGGTGGTCTTGCCCATGGCCATGTGATTAAGGCGAAGTGCCTGAAAATAGGAGAGACCAAGAGAATTATATTCCCACAGGGACACCAAGACACACTTAGAAAGCAGCAAAATGGAGAGCATTTTCATTGGGTCTTGCCTGGCGTGTGAAGACAAGCAGGATGACCCATTACAGCAGGGCTGTAGGGACCGGGGTTTAGCCACAGCCCACAAGGACAGCAAAAGCAGGAGTAGGAGGCAGGTTTCCCTTCATTTTTTTTTATAAATGTGGACATGGCCAAAGTCTAAAAAACAGTACGTTTATACTTAGTAGCCAACTAACGTAATTTTTAGCCAGCCCAGCTGGCGTTGCTCAATGGTTGAGCATAAACCTATGAACCAGGAGGTCAAGATTCAAATCCTGGTCACATGCTTGGGTTGCGGATATCCAGTGTGGGGACGTGCAGGAGGCAGCCAATCAGTGATTTTCATCATTGATGTTTCTCTCTTCCTCTTCCTTTTTCTTGCATAAAATCAATAAATTTTGTTTTGTATTGTTTTGTTTTGCTTTTAAAGTAATTTGCAGTCAGTTTAGATGAGGGTAGATGCAATCTATGGAAAAAATTGAGAGGATTTGAAATGTAATTCTGAGTGTGAATCGGACACTTCAGGTCTTGGTTTCCTTATTCTGTAAATGGAAATAGCTCTTCAACCCGCCTAAATCATAGGTTTCCAAAGAGTGAAATAACAAATATTCTTGTCTATAATGTATAAGACACCAACGGGACAAGGTATGTACAAGCACCTGAAATTCAAGTGTGAACTGGACAGGAAGAACAAGAGCACAGGGAAACAAGGAAGGTTTCAACTGAGTGACACTGGGTGGGAGAAGGGAGGTGGACCTTGGACGATGAGGAGAAACAGCTATGTAGAGAGAAGAGAAAGGCATTGTGGATGAAAGGAACAACATGCATACAAGTCAGGGAAAGGAAAATGTGAAGGCTGCTGAATGAAGAACACTCAAAATCTGGCTTGAAAGGTGGGGTTGAGAAACTGCTAGAGTTTGAAAGGCAAGATGAAACAGTGAAATTTACATGAAAACTCAACTTTGGGAAGATTAAACTGTGGAAGTGATTGTCCAGGAGATATTGATAAGAAGGGAAAATTCTCCAGGCAAGAGGTAACAAAACAGTGCACTAGGATTGTGTGAATGGGAAGAAAGTGCCAGACATAGAGAGAATAATTAGAAAAGTAAAAATGCTAAGCAAATACAAGTGAAACAGTTGCAAAATATGAAAAGAAGAGAGGGAGAAGTAGAATTTATTTACTGAAAGCTACCTTCAAAATATTTTTAAAACCAATTTCACATATAAATGCATGTTCACCCCCATGCAAAAATACATCATATATTTTTAAGAGTAGATCATAAGTTCAATTCCCGGTCATGGCACATGCTCAGGCTATGGGCTTGGTCCCCAGTAGGGGGCATGCAGGAAGCAGCCAATCAATTATTCTCTCTCATCATTGATGTTTCTATCTCTCTCACCCTCTCCTTCCTCTGGTTAGCAAACCCCTCTAGTGAGTAGATAAGAAATATAAAACAACTATAATAAATCCTCACCTAATGTCATCCATAGGTTCTCTGATATATTATATATTGTTCTTGTTTATCCTCACCCAAGGATATTTTCCCATTGATTGTTAGTGAAAGTGGAAGAGAAAGAAAGAGAGAAATATTAATATGAGAGAGAAACACATCGATTGATTGCCTCCTACACAAGCCCTGACCAGGGCCTGTGCTGGGGAGGAGCCTGAAACCAAAGTACTTGCCCTTGACTGAAATCAAACCCAGGACCCTTTGGTCGACAGGCCCACACTCTATCCACTGAGACAAACTAGCTAGGGCAATAAAAATATATTTAAAAGAAACAGTGGTATATCATTAATATTACTGAGGAATACACAGCCAACAGCCACCAGACTTCTGCTTCTGGCCATAAAAGAATAACTGCTAATGGACTTGCCCTCTGTTATAAAAAACTTTAAAACTGGACAAAATACATGAAGTTGCTGTTTTCAGACACTGAACCATAGGCGAGCCTTGAGAGGAGGAAATACAAGAGCTGAGCCATGGGACTAGCCTGGCTTTCTGCCCTGGGGAAATGTTCTGCTGAGTAGAACTGCAGTTTCACTGAGCTGACGAGGAGGAGGTGGTAGTGGCTGTTCTGACAGGCAGAATTATCTGGAACTTGCAGGCCAGAGTAGCAGATGGTAGGCCCCAAACATTATTGTGGGGAATTTCCAAAGCTACTTCTCCAGGGTTTCACCACTGTCCATGCCCAGGGCAAGACCTCATGGGGCCTGAAGAGCAGCAGCTGTGGGGCTGAGCACTGATGGGAGATGCCAGAGGTCATGCACTACCAGCAGACTCTGGAGGTTCTGCCTAACTAGAACAAAGAGGTCTTCATAAGCACCTCAGACAGTCTGCTTGGACACCAAGAAAGCCATGCCTTCATAATAAAGATCACCTTAGGGCAACAGCCATTTGGATAATTATAACATCGTTCGCAGGGCATACAAAATTAACAGCTTAAAAATTAGCCTGCAATATCTGGCCAAACATTTAATTAGCTTACCCCTAATCCTTGGCAGGGTCAGACCAAATGATTTTGCAGACCTCATGTGGCCTGCAGGCCCCACAGTCCCCACTACTACTCTAGAGTAAGGGCCATGTGCCACTAAGTTCAAAGTAGAAATAACTATATAAAGGACCAATACTGCCAGAAATTGCCTCTCAGAACAAATATCAGTACCCTTTAATAGAGACTCCCTATAATGTATCCCTCATAACATCCAACACAGTAAAACAATTATTAGACATGCAAAGAAAATGTGACCCATAATCAAGAGGAAAAAATACAGGCAATAGAAGTAGACCCTAAGATGATCCAGGAATCTATACTAATAAAAGGGTAATATGCTAATAAGACCAGATATCTCCCGGACAGAGCCACAGCCGCTGCCTGAGCCTTAGCCCTCATGGCTCAGACAAGCCACAGATGGCGGATGGCAGATGGCGACTGCTGCTAAGAGGGACAGGCCAAGGCTCAGGCAGCCGTGGAAGCCGACAGTGGCAGCAGCAGCGGCGTGATGGGGACATCACTTTCACCAGATCGCGCAGGTCCCCCAGGAGGTGATGGGGGCCTTCCCATGATCAGCAGATCGCCTCCCACAGAGGGAGGCCATACTGCAGCTTAGGCCCGCTTCCTGCAGGGAGCAGACCAAAGCTGTCAGTAGGACATCCCCTGAGGCTCTTGGACTGTGAGTGGGGGCAGGCTGGGCTGACAAATTTTCACTGAGCCTCTAGTTAGTAGATAAGAAGTATAAAACAACTACAATAAGTCCTCACCTACTGTCATCCATAGGTTCTGTGATCGTGAAAAGCACCATGTAATTAAAACAATTTTACCATTGATATAAGTAAACCAGAGATAAATTCCTATGTTATAAAGAAAGGACATTGAATGAAATGATATTATCTGAGTAACTGTTTGCTATATTGTAAATATGTTCAAGGAGTTAAAAGAAAATATGGTTATAACAAGTAAATATGAGTAATCTAGGAAAGACGTGATCACTATAAAAAAGAACTAAATGTAAATTCTAGAATCAAAGATACAATATGGGAAATTCACTAGATAACTTTAATTGCAGAAAATATCCATTGCTCTATTAACCCTTTTTTCCATAGCTGACAATCTGAAGAACAAACAAGAAAAAAGAGAAAGACAGAGAGAGAGAGAGAGAGAGAGAGAGAGAGAGAGAGAGAGAGAGAGAGAGATTGAAGAAATAAAACCTGAGAATTCAATAGGACCATATCAAGTAATGAGGCACACGTGTAATTGAAAATCTGGAAGAAGACAACATACACACATATGTAAATTTATAGGCCTAGGAATCTTAGCAAATCCCAAAAAAAGAATCAAAACAAAGAGATCTATGTCTAGGCACATCATAACCAAATGGCTAAAAACCAAAAAGAAAAAAAGTCTTAAAAGTAGCAGAAGAAAAGTGAGATAGTACCTGGTAGGTGTGGCTCAGTGGCTGAGCATGGACCTATAAACCAGGAAGAAATCTAGTGTATCAAAAACCTTGAAATGTATATACTCTAAGATATTAAAGATGTCTACATAGTTTAGCTTTAATAATGTTCATTGCACTGCTACTTGTTAATATGTAAAAACTGGAAAATAATCTAAATGATGCAATTAATAAAAATGTAAAAGCAATCTAAGTACCTAATTATTGGCCATACTAGAATTTCTGTGACCATTTTGAACAAAGCTATGAACTATGGAATGCAAACGCCATTGGAGCAGGGTTCCATTTGTTGGTTCCTCCTGTGAGTAGGTATGAAAATAGATCTGGAGGTTAGAAAACTGTATAATCTAGGTCACATGTTCATTTTGTATAATTTTTTAAAAAAAATAAGTGCAAGTAATAATTGTGGCTCATATGAAAAATAAACTGTTTCTCCTTTCTCAATTATTTAATCAGTAGAAGTGAAACACAAAACTCAATGTGAACGCATAAATAACACCACCAAAGGAATGGGAAAAAAGAATGCTCTCTCCAAGAAAGGCAGTTTTCCAGACTGGTGAGGTGTACTGGCCCTTTCAGAATCCAATCTTCATTCAATAAAAATCCTCCCAAACCCTTTTCTAATTGTCCTTTAAAACAAAAGACACAAACTGTAGTTCATCATTTTCATAATACAGGTTCCTCATCACCTACATGACTGACCCGATGTCAAGGACCCTTAGTGTGGGTAGACACTCCTCCACAGGGTACCCCAAATGCATGCTTTTGGATACTGCACATGTTAAATATCCATTTTGTCCATTGCAGTCAGGCTACCCCTTGGAAAGGCTATCTCACCATGACCCAGCACTATCAGACCACCTCACTTTCGTTACTTACACTGCTTCTGAACTAGGATATGCTTCATGATATTCTGAGGAAAGTCAGAATAATGAGGCTCTGAGTAAGAGCATAAAAGACTTTCAGAACAAAATGCAAGCATTTTTGTCACCTATTTTACATGTTTGGCTTATTTCCTGAGTCCTGGCCCTACCCAGCCCTACCTCAGAGCTGTCTATCAAAGACTGTGGTTTCCAGGTACACTGGGCAATACTGTAACAAGCAACCATGATGAGTATGTTTTGCTCACTTGAAGCAGAAAATCACCTGTATTTTTCCAATAATGTTGCCCAGAGTTGCCTGGTGAGGCTGCCGCACCTATTTTCATGACTATGTTATCAGAAGCCATTAATCTGTGTTTGAGGAGAGGGCCCAAGGGCTGCCTAATATCTTCCGTCCCTAAGAACATAAGGGGTGACAACTCTGTAATGTTATATTTTACCAATAATATAATTTTCCTCTTTCTTAAAGTCTTATATTTATCCAAATACTAAACATGATGGGGTTGGGAATGCAGCAAACTTAAAGTAATGTGTTGTATTATTCATTGCTTTTTAAACATCATTTCTGAAGCTTTCAGAAAATAAAGATATCTGTGCAGAAAAAAAAATTGACAAAGGTAAGGGGATGCTGTTTGAATAATGATTTATTCACAACCAATACTTTTAGAACTAACCTTACTAAAAGCAGCGATGTCTTCATGTCTATCATCAGTATGTATAAAGAAATTAGGAGAAAAGCACACAAAACAATGAGGAAAACTACTTCTTATAAAGTGACCTGTCACATTCTTTACCAAATCCCAACCTTCTAAATCCCACAATCTCCTACTCAAAAGAAGGAAGCAGACCCAAAAGCAGCTAGTTCCCAACAGCTGTTAAGAACAAAGAAACTGTCGACTAATGGGTCCCAGAGAGAGTAGATGAGGACTTGAAAACATAACCAAGATAGAGCTGCTTGCTCAGAGCAGGGAGCCAGAGGCCTGAGTCCTCTTCAAGATGCCTTCCTTTTTTTCCATTACTAACTAAAAGTTCATCACCATCGTTGGGATCAGGGTGCAAGATGACTTCTTTACTGGCCTACACCTATTCGAAAAATTAAAGGAGCCTTGAGGTCATTAAGCTGAGTGAAATACGCCTGCCACCCAAAGACAAATTATATGTGATTCCACTTACATGTGGTACCTAGAATAGGCAAATTTAGAAACAGGAAGTAGAATGGAGGGTGGCAGGGGATCGGGAAACTATAGATAATGGGCACCGTTTCAGTTTTGGAGAGAGTTCTGAAGATGGATGGTGGTGACGGTTACACAATGATGAAAATGCACTAAATGTACAGCAAAATGTCATTTAATGCCACTAAAATGTACATCAGAAATGGAAAATGTGGTCAATAATGTGCCATGTATATTTTACCACAATTAAAAAATTTAAATGTTAATTTTTACAAAAATGATTACCTTTGAATGCCTAAAAGAAAATAACTACCAACCAAAAGTTCTAAACCTAGAGAAACATCTTAATAAAAAAGAAATAAAAACTTTTTTAGACAAACAAGGAAAGACAATTTAATTAAACTAATTAGATTTTTAAAACACAACTATCAGCCATGTTTTGGCATGGATCCCAGGAAAAGGAATACAGGTACTCAGGCTGCCCTTGCCCTTGTCTGTTGCCCCCTTCCTGATTCTACCATATGCTTCCTTAGGTGTCCTAAGGCACAGATTAAATTTCCAGTCCTCTTCCTAAGAAATTCTGAGGAGCAGGTCTGGGATTAGACCCAGATTCTGGGTTGTATTTTTGTTGTTGTTAACCCTCACCTGAGGATATTTTTCCATTGATTTTTAGAGAAAGAGGGAGAGAGGGAGACATTGATTGGTTGCCTCCCCCATGTACCTCTTTAGGGGTGGCCGGGAATTGAACCTGCAACCCAGGTATGTGCTCTTGATTGGAAATTTAGACCAGAGAGCCTTTGATGCAAGGGCCCATCCTCTAACCACTAAGGACACTGGCCAAAGCAGATGCTGGGTTTTTAATGAGCACATAGAAGACTCATGACAAAAATCTGGTGAATCTCAGCCTAGAATATGCCCCTGCTCTTGATTTGTTTGGCAAGGAAGTTGAACAGGCATGTCCTACAGCTAATACTACCACACCCAGTACTGTACACACAGCTCCCCACTGCAGGGCCCAGAAACATCCGGTCGATAAAAGCAGTGAAGCTACAGCTGCTGTGATTAATGGCTGGTAACTGATAGAGGTGCCGCTCCCCCCCGTCCCTACCACCTCTGTTATTAGCAATTATATAATTGGGCAAAATTCTGTTTTCAGGCATCAGATAACAGGCAGTGCACGGCTGATCCTTGAGAGAAAGGACACTCACAAAGTGACCACCACCTTTGCCCTAGTGCTCTGCCAGGAGACCACTGTCCAACAGTGACAGTGGCTGGAGTCCACAAAACACAGCAGCCCTGAGCGGAGGAGGCAGAGGTCAGCTAAAGCACCTGGCATCTTTGGCAAGGCCATCAAGCAGTAGAGGTTACAGAAAGGAAGAGCCTCCAAAGCCTTGGCGGCAGTGGGGGGGTGGGGGGTGACGACCCTGGAGGAGTGCCTGCTACAAGTCCTTAGCTGAAGAGTGAGCTAAAAAGGCCCAGGTCAAGACTGCCCAAGACTCACCAGACAGCTGGTGCTGCGGAGTGGCAAGCAGAACACAGACACTGAAAGTTCAGCAGAGCTGGGACCCTGAAGTTCTTGAACAGCCAGAGTGGAGAAACCTTATTAATATGTCACTAAAAAGCCTGGTGTAAAGTTGAGATGCCCAGAAAGACCATGTCAGAATTAAAGACCCCTCTAAGGGACTGATTCTCACTGAAGTGTTTTTGTCCCATCCCGTGCCCACCCACATCTTTAGTCATCAATGAAGTAAAAACCAAAACCATAATGAGATACTACTTTATGTCCTTACGGATAATTAAAATGAAAAACACTGACAGTACCAAGTCCTGGTGAGGATCTAAAGCCACTGGAACTCATATGTGATTGGTAGGAACCATCGCTTTGAAAATCATTTAGCAATTTCTCCTAAAGACAGTTATCAGATGGCAGAATGCAATGGACATTCATAACTCTTCAGCAGCAGCAATTTCCTCTTTGAAGAAAGCTAAACCAAACAGCTTCTCCCTTCCTCAACTTATGCAGTTACATGGTTATACAGACATGAGCAGAGTAAGGAGGATGTGCCAGATACAGAAGGTCACCAGGGAGGAAAGTCCTTGGTGCCAGCAAAGGACAATCATAGGATGGGACATTGCACCAGCGTGACCTTTCCTACCTTAGCATAGCACTAGTCATGCGGTTGGGACCACCTGACCTTTCTTCCCTAGAGATAACATCTAGGCATCCATTGTATTTCAGCTCCAAGCCCAGAAAAGCAGCAAAACCAGCCACAGCCACCTAAAGACCAGATGCATTGACTTAAAAAACCTCTGCCCTGGTGCCAGCCAATCTATCAGTGGAGACCACAACCCTGAGAGAACACATCTGGAAAACTGCTGAACATTCTATTGACATCTTCCCCTGGGTCCTACCCTAAAATCTCCCTTAAAACCCTTAGGGGGCCGGGGGGGGGAGAGAGAGAGAGAGAGAGAGAGAGAGAGACATCAATGTGAGAGGGATACATCGATTGGTTGCCTCCCGTACGTCCTGGCCAGTTTGCAATCGAACCCATGACCCAACAATCTGCAGACCGAGACTCTAACCACTGAATCAAACTGGCTAGGGCCATGAGAGACTTTTTAAACTCAGGCTCCATTTATTGCAGAAGGCTGCAGATGTTGCTCAGAAGTGAGCAAGCTTAGCCTCTCTCTATATCCTGAAAGGGCTCCTTCTACTTCCTCCTCAGTCTGTGATAAAGGACCCCTGATATCTTGACACTGGGCTTACAATAAAAACTGAGCTAGAAAAATGTCCAGAAAGGAGAAGCAAAATGATCAAAGGAAGGCAGGTCTTAAAAGAAAGGACTAAAGGAAGAGTACCTGAAAATACGAAATCGAATTGGTGTTGGTATAAGGAACATGCATTTGCCTCAAACTACAGAATTATATAATGAGAGTTGCAGGTGCCCCTCAACTTACCATGAGGTTGGTTATGTCCTGATAAATACACAGTAAATTAAAAATATCGTAAGTCAAAAAATGCACTTTTGCAATGTACCTAACCTATGGAACATCACAGCTTAGCCTAGCCTACCTTAAACTTGCGTAGGACACTTACATTAGTCTACACGTGGACGATTATCTTGAGATTCTCAGCAGAAGTATGAGACAGAGATGGCCATTTGGTAGACATAATAGAATGAGAAAACGCAAAACACAATAACCAATAAATACTGGCAATACAGTGCAGTGCAGAGTACTAGTTGCTTACTCTTGTGATGAGGTGGCTGGGCTGACTGGGAGCTGTGCTCCCTGCCCCGGCCAGCATCACAGAGTATCATACCGCATATTACTTAGTCCAGGAAAAGATTAAAATTTAAGACTTGATATATATGCTTTCTGCTTAATTCATACAGCTCTCACGCCATCATAAAGCTGAAAAATCATAAAATCAAACCTTCATAAATTGGGTACCATCTGTACATCACTTAACAAATTAAAAATACACTTACCTAAGGTGAGTAAAAAATATTTCTCTAAATAGAGCATTGATCTACAGAAGTCACCCCCCTCCCTTGAGATGTATTGGGTAAATAAATATCAGTAGTCGATTCTCATTATTCATGATAGGTATGTTCTATATCGTCACTGTGAACATGATGAGAGATTAATTGCTCCTAGGGGAAATACAGGGTTAGGTTTCTCCCAGCCTTTGGTAACAGCATTTTCATCAACTGATCAATACATGCATAACCTTGTTTCTGTTTAAAGACAACTTACTTAACATCTATTGTTGATTCATTAACACTGGACTTGTGGCCAGACGCAGAATCACTCACACCTGAAACAAGCTTATCTGACACAGGTATTTTCTCCATAAGGCACATCACAGTCTTCTTGTGCTCAGGAGTACCAGACAGCATAGGAACACTCTGCATGGGACCGTATTAAACAGCAAAATCACCTCCCAAAGATGCAGAAAAGAGGCACTAAGTCGACTGAGAAAATGACACCTGTGTTCGTACAAAAGCTGGGAATAAGCCAAGATCGACTGTACACAACTTCTTGTCAGGCAGATCCACCACAAAAGAATAAAGGGAAACTGGGAAGTCTGCAGGGAATCGGCTCACCTTGGAAGTCGAAAATAAAGACAAATACTCTCCCACAAATACTTTATGTAACTCTTAGCAAATTAAGAGTTGCATCCAGATTTTAGGCAGAATGCGAAGTTTGGTAAAACTGATTCAATTCTTCAAGGAAATCTGCACCACGAAACAAGTGGTAGAGAGCAGTGTTGATGAGCTCAGCGCCCGACGGTTCTGCATTACCTGGCATTCAGGACCCACTGTGGGAACTGCTACAGCTCTTCAACCTGCCCACAAAGTCAGGAAACCTAAGAGCCAATGAGGCTAAAGTTCTTAAAGGAAATCTCTGTACCGTGTACATTTTATAATGTGAACAAATCTCTGTGAAATACCACAAGACCATCCTGATTCTTGATGTCATCCTGCCTGCCCCAGATCTAAAGACTTGTAACATTCAGGCTCACTTCCACCCAGGCCCAAAGCCAAGGTCAGGGCTGGCAGACAAGGGATATATTCCCACTAGTGGCAGGGATGGAGATGGTCAGTTGTCTCCAATCCAGACTCACCGTGTCTGAGCTGCTGTCCTCCCCCAGCCTGGCCCCACCTCCTGTGCTCTAAGCTGGGGAAGTAGCCTATTGAGACTTGAAACTGGACAGGTCTTCCTTCTTCTGTGTCCAGCCAAAAACAAAGACAGGAAGTAAGCCACTGCTCTCATTACATAGGTAACAGCAACCCATGCTGGCAATATACCCTGTGGTGTGCGGTTAACTTTTTAAAATGATCAAGTACAATATTCAAACACTATTGTGTGAGGAACTTATGTTCTTAATGCCAATCTGTTTTACACAGGGGGGAAGAAATAGCCTGTGTCGCACCATCCCTTTATTTGGTAAAATGTTCTGAAAAATGCCCTAAAGATTTGAGGAACCTGAACAGACCACCATGAGCTGTTCAACAGACCAACTGGAACCACTGATCCAAACACATATCAGGCTTCACCAAAACTTCATTTAGTCTTCAACTTACACAGAAAAATCCATGATCAAGTGTTAATGTAAAATGATATAGCCACTATGGAAGACAGTATGGCCGTTCCTCAAAAAATTCAACCTAATAATACCATACAGTCCAGCAATTCCACGTCTGGGTATATTCCCAAAAGAACTGAAAGCAGACTTGAAAAGAGGTTTATAGACCCATGTTCACAGCAGCATTACTCACAATAGCCAAAAGGTGACAACAACACTAGTGTCCACTACAGATGAATGGGTAAACATGTGGATCTACATATTTTTGTTCATCAGTTTATGTGGGGAAGGGGGAATGGAGGAAAGAGATCAACCGAAGGACTTGTATGCATGCATTATAAGCATAACCAATGGACACAGGCAGTAAGAAGGTGAGGGAGGGCCTGTGCTGGGGAAGGGAGCAGTCAGGGAGAGGTCAATGGAGGAACAAGGAGACATATGTAACACTTTCAACAATAAAAAATGTAAATTAAAATAAAAAAAACACACACTCCAATATGTGGTATGTACCTTAAAAAGAAGTTAAATTCTGACACACTCTACAACATGGATGAACCTTGAAGACATTGGACTACATGATATGAGCCAGATACAAAATTACAATGTATGATTCCGCCTGCATTAGGTGGAGAGAGGGGATGGGGAAGCTAGTGTTTAATGGGTCAAGAGTTTCAGTTTGGGAAGATAAAAAAGTGCTAGAGATGAATAGTGGGAATGGCTGCACATCAACGGGAATGTCGTCAATGCCACTTTAAGAAAGAGTTAGAAACAATCAATTTTACATTATGCATATTTTACCACAATAAAATCAGTGATCAAAAGCCAAAAGTAATTTTATCAAAGCTCTGCAAAGATAAACAAATGACAACTCATTTTATATATGATACATCCCAAAAAGTCATTCAATATTCAAAACCAGCTTAACAGCCATTCCATTTATAACAACCAACCTGATTTTCTCCCAGGTGGTTGATTAGGAGGTTGGGTCTTGGAAGATACTGTAAATGTTCAGAGTTCAGAACTGCATTACATTGTCAGCTTTTGCCCTAAGCAATCAGCCCACCTGTGATAAAGTATAATTTCTTCACCTCAGCAGGATTCTAGTAGCAAGGCAGTGCCTGAGGAAATCTCTTTCCCACGTTTATGGAATTTCAGGTTTCATTTATGGTTTAACCCAAAGCAATGCTTGACTTTGTAAAGGGTCAATTCTTTAAGGCTAATCAAGTTGGCAAATTAATACCCATGGGAGATGTTTGCATGCACTAATTGTGTCAGATCGTATTTCCCAAGGGCAATGTTCCAAAGTGTTAGTGAGAAGAGCAAGAAAAACAGGTGGACAGCAAAGGGCTTTGTTTGAACTGTCACTTCAAACCTGACTTCAGTGTTTACAGATTTCAGAGCAGAGTGCTAGTGAAATTTCTTGTGTATTTATGGAGGCAAATCATGGCCTGGAAATACAAAATGTAGCTAGCTTAAAAATAAACCTGAGTCTCCTCCTGAATGGCAGAAAGGAATACAACAGAATAGCTAAGATGATGATGATGATGATGATGATGATGACAACAACGTCAATGATGACGACAATGACAATGAAGATCCCAAGTTGAGTATACCAGCACCGCAGCCATTTCTATGCCCTAGCTGGTTTGGCTCACTGGATAGAGTGTCAGCCTGCAGACCCAACGGTCCTGGGTTCAATTCCGGTCAAGGGTGTGTGCCTTGGTTACAGGATCCTTCCCAACTGGGCCCTGGTTGGGGTGTATGGAGGAGGCAACCAAACAATGTGTTTCTCTCATATTGATATTTCTGTCTTTCCCTCTCTCTTCCACTCTCCCCAAAAATCAATGGGAAATATCCTCGGGTGAGGATTAAAAAAAACAATAATAATCATCCATGTCACAGGAGAAGAAGCCAGACTTAACCTTTGTAGCCTAACACAGACAATGAGATGCCAGGCCTTCAGGATTCACACAATTTCAAGATGAATAAGATGCATCTCAAAGGGAGATGTGGAGAAGACATCCTGCATTTTGCAAGAAAAATGTTCACAAAATACAGATAAGTAGCAACTAGGTAAAAGAAGCAATACTTACACTGTCCGGTTTTATCTTTCGATGAAGATTTTATTTTTTCAATAAACACTGTATATATTCAAGGTATACAACATGATGTTTTGATAAACATATACATTGGGAAATGTTTACTATAGTCATATTAATTAGCATATCTATCACCTTACATAGTTATCTGTAGTGGGGCTGTGAGTACAGTTAAGATGGACTCTCTTAGCAAATATCAAATATACAATACTGTTAATTTGGGGAGAGGAGGTGTTTTTTAAAGAAATATCCAGGATCAAGTTTATACAAAGCTCTTTAGCTCCTGATTCTGGTGTATCTGTGGCAAGTCCTTTATAAAAATACCTGAAATATTCAATCCTTTTATAAAAGTTAAGACCAAGGTAAATAACGGGATATTTTCATGGCATTTTGCAATATAAAAAAACTGAACACATCAAGTGGGGTCTTATCACTAAAATTGCTACCATGCACGCTAAAGGGGTAAAAAGTACCGCACATAACAATAACTGAAAAGTGACATAAAATAGATGAAATCATTCTTTCTCTCCAAAATTAGTAATATATATGAAATTTAAAGTTTTATCCCAACACTCAATTTTTCTTTAATATTACTAAAAACAACCATAATTATAGAATATAGTGAGTCTATATGTGGCTTCCATTTACAGTTTTTTTTAGTTAACAAAATTATATTGAACATAGTTAAATAGTTAATTTAAAAAAATATCACCATTCCCTTTCTCAAATACACTTTGTAGATTTCATTTTACAGATCCAATTTCACTGATGGTCACTTTTAAATAGAATGTTGTTGTAAATGAAAGTTTTATGAACAACAACAATAAAATTTCTATAAATATAACAGGTTTAGGCATGAAAACAAAAAAAATTTTCATGCTTAAATCAATCTGAGATTTTTCTCATTAGATTACAT
>PVJN01041937.1:0-18511 GCA_004026805.1 Lasiurus borealis | reverse complement strand
TGCCCTCTGGCCCTTTCCTCCCTTCTCTTTCTTTTCTTTTTTTTTTTTTTAAATATATTTTATTGATTTTTTACAGAGAGGAAGGGAGAGAGATAGAAAGTCAGAAACATCAATGAGAGAGAGACATCGATCAGCCGCCTCCTGCACGCCCCACAGTGGAGATGTGCCCGCAAGCAAGGTACATGCCCCCGATCGGGATCGAACCTAGGACCTTTCAGTCTGCAAGCCGATGCTCTATCCACTGAGCAAAACCGGTCTCAGCTCTCTTTTTCAACAAACTCTATGTCCCCATTTGCAGGGAGTGGATTCTGTGGGAAGTCGTGACCATACGTTGGAAAGAGCTGTCTTGAAACAGTGAATCAACAGAGCAACTGACTCATGCCTTATTTTAGGAATGGGTTCTGTGGGGGGGAGGGCTGTCAATCACGGTGATCTCCTCTCAGGGAGCCTCACGGCCTTTACTTCCTCAGCTGGGTTCCTGCTGAGGGTTTCAACACGCTCTTCCTTGTCTAGTCTACTAGCACAGCGGGTCAAGTTCATGCCCAGGGTGGAGAATCCCCCAAGGGGCTGGGTTCGAACTCAGAGAGCCTAGTTCCAGAGCACACATCCCCACCATCCTCCTCCTTCCCTCTCCCACAGCTCCCCATCTGTGGGAGTATTGACATTGTCCTGGCGCTGTACTTAGTTGACTGAGAAATTCAATTAGCTAGACGTCTATGACCCTGCCAGTAATGAGATAATAAATTATATTAAAAACTAGAGGCCTGGTGCACAAAATTTGTTCATAGAGGGAGAGGAGTGTCCCTCAGCCCAGCCTGCACCTTTTCCAATCTGGGACCCCTTGAGGGATGTCCAACTGCACATTTAGGCCTGATCAGGCTCGATCCTGGTAAGATAGGCCTAAACAGGCAGTCGGACATCCCTCTCACAATCCAGGACTGCTGGCTCCCAATTGTTTGCCTGACTTCCTAATTGCCCCTACCTGATTCTGCCTGCCAGCCTGATCACCCCCTAACCACTCCCCTTAACAGCCTGTTTGATGCCTAACTGCTCCCCTGCCAGCCTGTTTGCCCCTAACTGCTCTTCCCTGCAGGCCTGGGTGCCCCCCAACTGCACTTCCCTGCAGGCCCAGTCACCCCCAACTTCCCTCATCTGCCAGCCTGGACACCCTTAACTTCCCTCCCCTGCAGGCTTGATTGCCCCCAACTGCCCTACCTTTCAGGCTTTCTCCCTCCCAAATGTCCTCCCCTACTGGCCATCTTGTGGTGGCCACCTTGCGACCACATGGAAGCAGCTATCTTGTGTGTTGGAATGATGGTCAATTTGCATATCACTGTTTTATTAGATAGGATGTGACTACTGAAAAGTGTAAAGCAAAGGGCACCTACCATTGTTCCCTTGTGCTTAAGAACTTGGATTCTAGAGGCAGAAAGAAATGTGTCTCAATCTTAACTCTCCCTCTTGCTGGCTTCATTTACATAAAGTTGTTCCTTATTCTTCTTTCCTCCCTTGGAAAGATAAAATAAAAAAAACAAAAAACAAAAAGACCTCTGGCTTGTGTGGCTCAGCGGTTGGCCTTCATCCCCTGCACAAAAAGGTGGCCGGTTTGAGTCCCAGTCAGGGCACATGCCTGGGTTGAAGGGTCCAACCCCAGGAGGGGGCATGTATGAGGCAGCTGATCCATGTTTCTCTCTCTCTCTCCCTCTCCCTTCCTCTGTCTCTAAAAATCAATTTTTAAAAAAATCTTAAAGAAAAAGATAAAACCTACCTCATGGGTTATTATAATTGGTGACTTAAAATGCTTTGCACAAAAGTATAAGGTATAAATAGTACTTGTCACTGTTGTTGTTGTTATTTTCATTATCTCTGGCCATAACTCTCTCATATTGCCAATATTTCAATTCTTGCACTCTATATAGAGTATACTTTAGCTGTATCCATTATTCTTGAAGCATTTTACTGCCCTTATTTTCTGGGAATTAATTTCATGAAAAGTTTTCCTATCTTTTTATAAAGCCTAGTCCTCTTTAATACACATATAAAATAGTTGGTAGACTAAAAACATGGACAAAGAAGAAAGATAACTGAGAACTTCAATATGCTGGTACAAACATATTGCCAAAGCACTAAGAAAAAAAATCTATAAATAAAACAGTAGCTACAATACTTTTTTTTACCAATTCTCCAAATTAAAGAGCTTTGCAAATTCTTCAAATTGAGAGAAATTTAAATTACATGAAAATTTTCAACCTCAACAGCCTTAATCCGATAGCATTTTAGAGTCAACCTGTAATCATCCGAGTTTGGTAATGATGGGTTTTCTCCCCTGAGTTTTATCTGTGCCAGCAAACCTTAAAATTTTTTACATGAAATTATAAATAGAAAAGAACCTTTTTACAACGCAAGGCAAAACTTTAATCCCTTTCACAAATTATTAAGGAAATATCTAAATATCTTCTTAAAATCTCTTCTTCCTCCTCCTCCTCCTTTTTCTTTGAACAACTCAGCTCCTTTTCACATAGAAAAGGCACTAGATTTCTTCACATTTCTGTTTTATTTCCCTCCTATGAGACTTGGATTCAAGATTCTCTTCAGAGAAATTGAATGTGGACTTGGTCATGCAGTGACACAGACACTGTGCATCAATGGTAAATTTCAGAAGCCAGTTCAGAGAGATGACCTATATTCTTGGATATGAATGGTCTTGGTTTCTTCATGGAATGAACCACAGTCAAAGACTATGACTTCCTAACAGTTAAGTCACTCTTGGTTTCTAATTTTTCACTGTTTTCCCAAATTAACCAAATATTTCAAACTATTTCATTTAAAATCAAACAAAAATAAAACATCCTTTTTCATGAGTCTGAACACTCAGTGGGACAAAGTCTTTGCAAGGGAGCAGTGAAAACATATGTGCAGACTGATTGTGTTTATGGGTAACAGTGTGCTTCATCCTATGGAAATATGGAAAAATACCTAATTTTAGACCCTTTGTTTGCAGGCAGTGGCGTGCCCATGGTTAAACATAAATCATCAATGAATATCTGAGGCTCTCTTTGTTCATTTATTTCTCTTGTTCCCAAAAGAGTAACAAATGTTATTTTCACTGCAATAAAGTCAAGATGGATATTCAACAGCAGGTTTCATTAGGGGACAAACGTTGGTTTTCATCCCAAACTAGAATCTCTGAATCTTTCTAACCAAAGTACAAAAAAATGAACAAAACAAAATAAAAACAAACAAAACAAAACAAAATATGACAGCAGAGAGAGGTCATCCTTTTTTTTTTTAGGGTACACAGTCTGAAAATATTAAATAGAAAATTCCAAAAATAAACAACTAATAAGTTTTAATTGTGTGCCATTCTGAGTAGCATGATGAAATCTCACACCTTACATGCTGGCTGCCTGCTAGTCCCTTAGTAGCTGTCCTGGCAGTCAGATCCACAGTCACAGTATTGCACTGCTTGTGTCAAAGTCACCCTTATTTTACTTAAGAATGATATATTCACATGGTATTGTTACGGTATATTGTTATAACTGTTCCATTTTGCTATTATGGTTGATAACTTCTTACTCTGCTTAACTTAAAAATCAAATTTTATCATAGGAGTATATATAGTCTAAGGAAATTCTATATTTTAAAGATGTAATATGCAAATGGTCATTATGCTATGAGACATAATGACCAACAGAGTAAGGACCGGATCATGGATCAGCAGGAGGGAGGGGCAGTGAGCTACGAGCGGGAGGCGGGGAGCTACAGGAGGGGGCAGGGCAACAAACTATAAGAGGGGAATGGGGTGAGGGGGGGCACAGGAGGGCAGGGGAGCAGGCACAGAGCTACCGGAGGGCAGCAATGAGTTTCTGGCGCACAGATTCGTGCGCAGGACTACTAGTGATATGTAAGAAGGAATAAGATGTCATAATGCTCCCCTCAAAAGTCATCATAATTTTTTGCAGAATGTAAGGGTTCAACATATTTAAGTTGATTTTTTTAAATATATTTTATTGATTTTTTACAGAGAGGAAGGGAGAGAGATAGAAAGTCAGAAACATCGATGAGAGAGAGACATCGATCAGCCGCCTCCTGCACGCCCCACAGTGGAGATGTGCCTGCAGCAATGTACATGCCCCCGACCGGAATCGAACCTGGGACCTTTCAGTCCGCAAGCTGATTCTCTATCCACTGAGCCAAACCGATCTCGGCTTTAGGTTGATTTTGATGGGTTTTAAATATTAGGTGATTTACCGACAAAGCTGACAATATATCAAAACATCATGTAGGTTAGTTTTTATATTAAAAAAAAAAAAAAAAGATTTTAGCCATAACCGGTTTGGCTCAGTGGATAAGCGTCAGCCTGCAGACTGAAGGGTCCCAGGTTCGATTCTGATCAAGGGCATGTACCTTGGTTGCAGGCACTTCCCCAGTAGGAGGTGTGCAGGAGGCAGCTGATCGTTGTTTCTCTCCCATCGATGTTTCTAACTCTCTCTTCCTCTCCCTTCCTCTCTGTAAAAAATCAATAAAATATATTTTTTTAAATAAGATTTTATAAATTGGGGAGGGAGGTATGGGCTCTCCATTCCCTTGCACCTGGAGAACTTTGGAAGACAGGGAAGGCTGGGGAGGCTGCGGCTCGCTAGCTGCCACCCATTGCATCCTTCTGCGGGCATCGCGATTGGGTCAGCGAGGACAACAGCAGTCCTGTGAGGTTTATTAACAAAGCAGCAGGAGGCACCCAGGTGAGAACACACACTCCGGAGCTCCAGAAAAATGCATTCCGACGCCCTGTCTCCCCGGTGCTCAAAATAGACCCGAGAAATGAAAGCAAATAGGAGGTGCTACAGAGAAGCTGGGGATTCTGAAGTAAAGTCCTTTGTCCAAGGTCACAATTCTAGCGAGACACAAAAATGTTATTATTCATCTCAGGTCCTATTTACAAAAAAAGAAGAAAAAAAAAGAAATATACTGACGTCCAGACTCACTCCAGGGACCTCTTTCTCTAGGTGGTCTTTTCCCTTCTGTGACTCTAACTTACTAAACACACGTGGGCTAGTCCCAATGATATAAGTCCTTTCAGACCTCTCCTTCAGGCACCACACATGCATGTCTGCCTCGGCCTGAAGCATCATCACCTAAGAGCTCCCCTTCCCTTTCTCCTGCAAGGCTCCTCCTCCCAGGTCATGTCTCAGAAGGTGACACTCCAATGCGCAAGTCAGGCCTGGGAGTCACTTTAATCTCTGCCCTTCCTCTACCCCTGTACCCCACATCCAACGCATGGTCAAGTCTGATGGAGTCTTCCTCCAAAACACTGCATAGCCCAATTCCACCCCCTTCCTCACCTCCACCCCGCTGCAGTCCAGGCCACTATTCCCACTTGCCTGGACCACTGGCCACCTGGTCTCCCTCATGCCCCGGGTAAAAGCCACTCCACACAAGACCCCCTAAACCAGTGGTTCTCAACCTTTCTAAGGCCGCGACCCTTTAAGACAGCTCCTCATGTGGTGGTGACCCCCAACCATAAAATTATTTTTGTTGCTACTTCATCACTGTCATTTTGCAACCGTTATGAATCGCATCTGTGTTTTCCAATGGTCTTAGGCGACCCCTGTGAAAGTGTTGTTCGATCCCCAAAGGGGTCGCGACCCACAGGTTGAGAACCGCTGCCCTAAACGAAAATCATGACCCTTTCATTTGCACGGAAAAGAAGTCCAAGCTTCTGTAACAGCCCACAGAGCTACCTCCCTGCCTGTTCAGAGTTTTGCACTTCTTACTGATGAGCATCCTAGTAACAAAGGCCCAGTGGTGTCGGGACATGTCATTTGCAGATGGAGTCAGGACTTAACCAGGTCTTCCAGGTGTCCCGGTCATGAAGCCACTCATGATCTGTTCCCACAAACCCACCCAGCTCTCCGTTTCCCCACTTGTCATACTGTAAGAAAACCGATTCTCCTCACATCCCATCTTACGGGTAAGAGAACCAGAGGAGTTAATCTAATACACAAAAAGTGCTTTGAAACACATTATCCGAAGTAATAGAAAACGCATGCAACCGCAGAAAGGGTGCTCAAGGATGGCGTTTCCCGAGCCTTTGTTTACAAGGGGAGTTAAACGAATCTAGCCGGAATAATCAGCTTTTGTTCCTCATCACATCCAGCTGGCTGGTATTGCTTACAAGAGGACTGAGGCTAAACGAGGACCCTGCTCAGCTGGGGACCACGGCTAACTTCCTGATGTTAAGCTTTACCGTGACAACACATAAAAAAATAAACCAGATAAACCTTACAAATGTGTTTCTGACCGGAAAGAAAATAGGACTCTGAAAGCCACGGTCTAGAAGGCTGAGAAATCCGCCTGACCAGGCCCGAAGTCTCTCTGCTCCTCCTCTTCCTCCCTCTCTCCAAGATGTGGAGTGTACAGCTGCAGAGGATATGAAAACTGGGGCTGGAGGACCTTTCCAAAGCCCAGGGACATAGGAGGACTCCAATGCACCCCTTTATTGCTTCTGGAAACTTCCAGCCAGCAGACACTGCAGCCACACGCCAGACACCGGTTGGATGGTCAGATTGGAGCACTCATGCCCTCACATAGGCACCCACCATCACCTGGCTGAGCACTGGTGTAGAGAAAAGGACTCTCAAGCACGAGATCAGTTCCACAGGCAAGAAAAAGCAATCTGCTCCTAATTAAACATCCATCAATAAGCAATTATATTAAAATCAGAATGGCTAACACAGGCACTGAGATGTTAAAGAAACTGTGGGTGCACAAACAACTGGCCCTTCATAATCTTCCATTCTTCAAGGCTGCCCCCGAAACAGCCTGCCAGATCTTGATCGTTTCACTTATTTTATCCTCTTTCTTCTTTTCTTATTCGGTTTAGTTTTTCATTCTCTTCCAGCGACTTATTTTATTTTGGTTCTACTTAAGTCCATTGGTTCTTTAAGAAACCAACACTGCATTGACATTTAATCTATTCGGACTACAGAAGTGGAAATTAAGCTTTAAATCAAGGGCCTGTAAACTTTTCCTGTAAAGGCCCTGATGATATTTTAGGTTCTCTGAGCTACATGCTTGTCTTTATCATATATATATATACGTATACATATACATATATATATATATATATATGTATATATATTTATTTATTTATTTATTTATTTATTTATTTATTTATTTTTCTCTCTTTAAAAAACATGTTTTTATAGATTTTTAGAGAGAGAAGAAGGGAGAGGGTTAGAGAGATAGGAACATTGATGAGAGGAAAAAAAAATTACTTGACCGCCTCCTGCACGTCCCCTACTGGGGATCAAGTCCACAACCCAGGCATGTAGCCGAACCAGGAATCAAACTAGTTCATGGGCTGATGCTCAGTCACTGAGGCATAGTCTTAGCTCTTAAGCAGTACAAAATCCAGCCATGGGGTATAGTTTGCCAACATCTTCATAAATAATAACAACTGCAAGCTAATAGTACATACAGAACATCCTATCTAATAAAAGAGTAATATGCAAATTGACTGTCACTCCAACACACAAGATGGCTGTCCCCATGTGTAGCGGGGGGGGAACCAGGCCTGCAGGGGAGGCAGTTGGGTGCAATCAGGCCAGAAGGAAAGGGCAGTTAGGAGTGATCAGGCCAGCAGGAGGGGGCAGTTAGAGGCAATCGGGCTGGCAGGGGAGCAGTTTGGGCTAATCAGGCTGGCAGGGGAGTGGTTAGGGGGTGATCAGGCTGGCAGGCAGAAGCAGTTAGGGGCAATCAGGAAAACAGGCAAACGAGCAGTTGGGAGCCAGCAGTCCTGGATTATGAGAAGGATCAGGCCTAAACAGGCAGTCAGACATCCCTCGAAGGGTCCCAGATTGGAGAAGGTGCAGGCTGGGCTGAGGTACACCCCCCCCTCCATCCCCCATGCATGAATTTCGTGTACCGAGCATCTACTATAGCTATATTCAACATGAAAGCCTTTCATTGCAAATAAACCACACTGCTTCCCCAGGCTTCCTCTCCCTGAAACAGGTACTCAAACCAGGAATGCCTTTATCAGAGGGCACTGGGTAATAGGCCCTATTTTTCATGAGGCAAAAATTCTGCCCAGATATTTTTCCTCCTCCAACCTGGGTGGTCAAGGATAAAAGATATCCACTAAGAACTGATGAAGCCTCACTTAAAATGTACATATTTATAATGAAATTCAGAAGCCTCAACTAATACAATTTGGGTTGATAAAACACAAATGTGTGAAACCTCAAAAATAATAAATACTAAGCCAAAAATCCAAAAATAGCTAGAATAAAATTCACTAATCCATCCAAAAAAAAAGGAATGTATGTTATTAAAGAGACTTTCTTTTAGGATCTCTGAACTAACAGTGAAAAACAGCACCAAAATTCTGTAAGGATAATGGCATACAAATGACTTGCTGTAATTGGTATTTCTGCTTCACAATGCAATGAGTCCATTGTACCTGAGATAGTGGAAATTTCTCACACAGTTGCAGCATTGTTACCAAGCAACAAGAAATAAAATGTCAGCATTAGTGCATGATTTGATATACTTTTATCATCAATAACCGTATTTCTATTCTGTTATTATTCAGGATGTAAAAGGTCACTAAGCTAAGAATTATGCTGAGTAATCGATAAGAGTACACAAAAAAGGCGGTAAAATTAACACTGGACATTGACCAAGCCCATGTTTTCTATATTTACTGCTGTTTGATAGAAATAGCAGGTACAGTATCAACACCATAGTAATATGATGACTGATATGGTCATTCTGCCAAAATGCTCAACTACAATGTGTCTTCATTAACTACATCCTCATTAGCATTCAAATAGTTTTAAATCAATGTTGCATGTAATGAAAATGTAAGGAAATAAATTGTCTTCAAATACTTCAATACTTTGAAATAAGTGGAATCGATCACTTCATGTAGTTTTAGACTGTATATAAGGATATTATCATCTGTCAAAGAATTCTATATCTGGTTAACTTTACAGCACAACAATGTACAGATTGCTTTTTCAGAGTAATTAATTCAAAAGCAAGAATGAGCCAAAACCGGTTTGGCTCAGTGGATAGAGTCTAGGCCTGCGGACTGAAAGGTCCCAGGTTTGATTCCGGTCAAGGGCATGTATCCTGGTTGCGGGCACATCTCCAGTAAGGGGCGTGCAGGAGGCAGCTGATCGATGTGTCTCTTTCTCATCGATGTTTCTAGCTCTCTATCCCTCTCCCTTCCTCTCTGTAAAAAAAATCAATAAAAATATATTTTAAAAAAACACAAAAGCATGAATGAAATCTTATAACTGGAAAACAGTAAGACAAAGAAATGTAAATGAAAGATATTACAGAAGTTAACAGATCTAAAAATCAGTGACTAAAAATGACATCCATCACTCACTACATCCATCACTCACTGTATTCTGCCTTAGGATCAAGGACTCCCAAGATTGGTGGGAAGAGGGGGTTCCTTCCTTTTGTATCCTATCAAACAGCGCTCTCACCCCTTAAAACACACACACACACAAAAAAAAAACTGGGGAGTGTTGAACTCAACAGGCCCACATGGAGGAAGTAGAGAGAGCTGGGACAAACGGTTCTGGGCTGTCTCCTCATTCTAACCAGCTAACTAACTAACGGAAGTGGAGAGCTTTACCAGGTAGACAGGAGTGCGGTGAAGGGCGGTCAACATACTGGGCTTTCCCGCGCAAGTGTCAAACTTGACATTTCAGCCAAGTTCTGAAATATCCTGTCTCCACATGCCAATCAGAGTCTCGTGTGTGCGAATCAAGTCCATACAGGTGTGAGCAGCCGTTGTCTGTAAATGGATGTGTGCGCTTGAAACTGATCTATTGACATGGCTGGAAGTTATTTCTTTTAAGTGTACAGAAGCTTTAAATGTTTTCCCTGTTTATGCTTTTTTCCCCTCTTACGGTCTCTCTTGGGAAAATTTTGAGCTTCATGCTTTCGAAACTGCAATATCATAAGGCAGGAGCGCTCTGAAGATTAGAAATGAAAAGAAATTTAAGAGGCAAGGAATTATGTTTATCCTTCAGGCATTGTCATTTTCTCTGAAGCGGGCAGGCAGATAACCAAAGTCTCTAAAACACAAACGGTAATTGGCCTGCCTGGTGGAGATTAGACCTCCACAGGATCCACGGACGGGACGGAGTCCTGTGGTGAAAATCCACTGAGCCCCACCTTCCACTGGAGAGAAAAATGACGGCGCCTTCCCTCACTTCGGCTGAAATAACTCCTGAGGCGTTACATAGAAACAAGGTAGCTTTCTTGAAGTGGTGACCATGACTATCCTGATTTTAACTGAAAGCTGAAATTAGCCAGGAGGTGAAAAGGCTCTGGGGCAGTGGTTCTCAACCTTCCTAATGCCGCGACCCTTTCAGACAGGTCCTCATGTGGTGGTGACCCCCAACCATAAAAGTATTTCCGTTGCTACCTCATCACTGTAATTTTGCTACTGTTATGAACTGTAACGTAAATATCTGATAGGCAGGATGTATTTTCATTGTTACAAATGGAACATAATTAAAGCATAGGGATTAATCAAAAAACAATACGTAATTATATATAGTGAAATATTTCTTTCTAATGACAAATACATGAAATTTTGTCTTGAATCGTGGTGTAGCATGGACAACAGTCTTCATATGACAACAGTAAACTCCATGGCTACACTTTGCTACACCGAGGAGCGGTGTGTTGGTTCCTAAGACCACGGGAAATAGGTGTTTTCCGATGGTCTTAGGCGACCCCTGTGAAAGGGCCGTTCGACCCCCAAAGGGGTCGTGACCCACAGGTTGAGAACCGCTGCTCTGGGGAAACCTGGCTGTCCTTTCCCACCAGCCAGGCACAGGCCGGAGGAAGTGGCTGGGTGGTTCGGTGGCCGGCAGCCTCGGGGGTGTCAGGTGGCAGTCAGACGACCCCCCTGCCAATAGCAAAGGCATGACCGGCTGCTCACAAGAGACACTGTGTCATCAGTCTCCTGAGCGAAGCACCCGTCCCTCCCTGCAGGCTGTTATAAGTTGCTTTTTTTAATTTAAAAAAAAAAATGTAGAAACAGATCGCTTCTCCAAGAAAACCAGGAGGGTGGAATATGCACCCAGGAGGCGGGCAGGATGCGCAGGAAGTGAGGGAAGGTAACAGGAGCCATCCCAAGGCCAAATGCATTCCCCCGGGGCAGACGACAGTCTGGCTGTCCTTATGACACACCCCGCCGCTCCCGGCTGCCTGGGGAGGTTGATGGGCACAGACTTCGCCCCCTCAGAGCGAGGTCCAGAAATAGCACTCGCTGTCTGGCCTAAAAAGAGAAGCTTCTTTCTGGCGTGGGAGCTGGTGTGTCCACCCACTTGTCATTATTTTTCCAAGTAACTACCCGGCTCCTTAAGAGGAGAAGAACCTCCGAAACCGGTTTGGCTCAGTGGAGAGAGCGTCAGCTTGCGGACTGAAGGGTCCCAGGTTCGATTCCGGTCAAGGGCATGTACATTGGTTGCAGGCACATCCCCAGTAGGTGGCATGCAGGAGGCGGCTGATCAATGTCTCTCTCTCATCGATGTTTCCAACTTTCTATCCCTCTCCCTTTCTCTCTGTGAAAAAATCAATAAAAATATATTTTAAAAAAAAAAAAAAGAGGAGAAGAAGGACATAGCCAGCATCAGCTAGGTCACAGCCCGGTGGCGAGGCGTGCGGATGGATGGCTCTGGGTTTTAAGCAACACCCCTGGCCGGTGTGGCTCAACTGGTTAAGCGTCGGCCCAGGCACTGAAAGGTTGCTGGTTGGATTCCTGGTCAGAGCACATGCCCAGGTTGTGGGTTCAGTCCCTGGCTGGGGTGAATATGGGAAGCAACAGATCCATGTTTCTGTCTCACATCAATGTTTCTCTCTCTCCCTCCCTCTCCCTCTTCCTCTCCATTCCCCTCCCTAAAAATCAATAAAAACAATGTTTTTAGCCTGTTTTTAGCCCTAGCCGATTTGGCTCAGTGGATAGAGCGTCGACCTGCGGACTAAAGGGTCCCAGGTTTGATTCCAGCCCAGGTTGCGGGCTTGATCCCCAGTGGGGGGCGTGCAGGAGGCAGCCGATCGATGATTCTCTCTCATCATTGATGCTTCTCTCTCTCTCTCTCCCTCTCCTCTCCCTTCCTCTCTGAAATCAACAAAAATATATTTTAAAAAATAAAATAAAAATGATGTTTTTAAAGCAAGAGATAGAGCGTATATTCCCTTGCCACCCTGCTTCTAAATCCAGAACATTTTAAGATGTCTAAGAGAGCCATCGCTAATATTTACATGTTAGTAGTTCTAACCTCCCTGAGTCCCAGTGACAGAATGTGACAGGGGAGAGGTGGGAAGAGCAGACTGAGTGGCAGTGGCTTCAGGGGACAGGAGTCCCGCGTGGCCTCCTCTCTAAGAGAAAGAAGGTCCGCTCCGAGCTCTACACCAAAGCGTCGTCTGAGATGTGGGGAGTCGTCACTGTCCCAGTTCCCACTGCCTCCGAGGCTGCGGTCCCAGAGCAGTCAATCCGTCACTGTGTTTAGGGAAATTTGTGGAAATAATTAGAGTCCAAGAGGAAGACTGAAGGAACCTAGAGAGGAATATATTGGTGGAAAAACTACCTCTGTGTCCTAACAGGTTTGGCTCAGTGGATAGAGCATTGGCCTGCAGACTAAAAGGTCCAGGTTTGATTCCGGTCAAAGGCATGTACCTTGGTTACAGGCACATCCCCTTTGGGAGGTGTGAAGGAAGCAGCTAATTGATGTTCCTAGCTCTCTATCCCTCTCCCTTCCTCTCTGTAAAAAATCAATAACATATATTTTTTTTAAAAAAAAACACTCCCTCTCTGCTTGATTCCAACAGTGAGCATTAAAATGGGCTACCTCCAGATTTTTGATCTTTTAAAAGTTTGGAATATCACCCATTTGTGATATTGTGGGGTTTTTTTAATAGTTTTTATTGAATTTTTACAGTGAGGAAGGGAGAGAGAGAGTTAGAAACATCAATGAGAGCCAAAACCGGTTTGGCTCAGTAGATAAAGCATCAACCTGTGAACTGAAAGGTCCCAGGTTCGATTCCAATCAAGGGCATGTACCTTGGTTGCGGGCACATCTCCAGTAGGGGGCGTGCAGGAGGCAGCTGATCGATGTTTCTCGTTGATGCTTCTAGCTATCTATCCCTCTCCCTTGCTCTCTGTAAAAAATCAATAAGATATAAAAATAAAAAAAATCAATGACAGAGAAAGGAACTTGACTGGAATCGAACCTGGGACCCTTCAGTCCACAGGCCGACGCTCTATCCACTGAGCCAAACCGGTTAGGGCAATGTGAGAGTATTTCCTAAAGTAATGGACGGGGTGGGGGGGACAGACACCCTGGGGTCCATCTTTCTAGGATTCCAGCCACGCTCCATGTGGCTGGGTGGCATCAGGCACGTAACTTAATCTTCCCAGGTTTTCAAGTCCTCACCTGTAAAATGGGGACAGTAACGGCTCCTCCCTCACAGGAGTGCTGTGGGGATGAAAATAACAACGTACACAAAAAAGACAGCAGCCTCATCTCTCCTGAACACTTGCAGGTAGTAGCTATTTTTGTCGTTAACGTTTAACAGGCAGAAGAACATGTGCATATTGGCTGCTCTCTGAAGATTCCTCGTAAATACCACACTTCAGAGACCAGGTCAGAACCACCACGGTGCCAGGGTAAAGAGGAGCAGGACAGGGCTAGAGGGCAGGGTTAGGGAACCCTCGAGGCCAAACCCGGGGTGCGCAGGCCATCGCGCGGAGGAGGAGCTGGGTCCAGGATGTCCACTAGGCTCAGAATAACCCAAAGTCTCAAAGTCAACATAGACTCTTCGTATCAGAGCATGCGCAATCTACTCATCATTCCGGATTCCAAACTAAGTCCTCCTTTCGCGTTCTTACACTGCAACCTACCGGCACGTGAACCTTCTACCATGAGCATGCGGCCCACAACACTCGACTGTCAGGGGAGCCATGTTGTTGACATTCCTGAGCTACATGACACATTAGAGTTCCCCTTGACCCTTCGAATTAAGCGCGGTCCACGGAATTTGCTCTATCTCTGCCGATCAGCACAGTAGTCAGGAGCCATGTGCGGCTGCTGAAGAAACACTCAATGTTTATTTCACTGTCATCCATGTAAATCGTAGAGTCCCATGTGGCTACAGGCTCCGTGTTGGACAGTAAGAGCTAGTCAAACTGGGAGTGGCTGTCAGGAGGACTACATTAAAGGGATCTATATGAAAGCCGGGCGCTGACAGGAAACATAAGATGGATATTAACACCTCTATTTCCAACTCATTTCCCTACATCTTTTCACGGGAATGCCACTTTATTTCTACCAGCACAGTTGCTAAGATCAGACGTGTGTTCAGGATCAGGGATAGGCCTTAGTCATAGTAGCAGTCGCAGTCACAGGATTTGCTCTCCTATCCCCTTCCCCAAAGAGAAACTCTCTTTCTGCCATCTGCAGGGATTCTCAGATACAGTGGTACCTCGAGATACGAGTTTAACTCGTTCCGTAACCTTGAGGCGTGGGAAACTATGAGACGCTCGAGTCGCGGTAAACTGGTGGGTCGTGTGCAGCCGGCCGATCCGCGCGATGACTCCTATCTCAACTGTTGCTCCTATTTCAAAGCAAAAATCGCTCGCTTGACGGCTCGTATCTCAAAAATCTCGTATGTTAGGGCACTCGTATCTCGAGGTACCACTGTACTTGGAATCTCATTTTCTGTGCTCGGAAGAAATAAGATGGGCTGAAAAGAACCAGGTTATAAAAAGGAAGGAAGAAAAGAAAGGACTTTGCCCAAGATAATACTTCACGGCCCTCAGTACTTAGAGGAGAAATATTGACTTTGGGCAGTTTGACAAAAGTACATAAAATCAAGAAGGTTAAGCCATCAATTATTTTAAGCTACGTTAGAGGCCTTTCTTCAATAATTTACAGAGGTGTGCATGTCAGGTCATCAAAATGATTCCATAAGTAATAAAAAAAATTACACTGAGAGAGTAAACCATAATATTATCTATTTTAAACAAAGGAGCTATACCAAAACCACGGCTAAAGAAACTACAGCCCTGGCCGGTTTGGGCTCAGTGGATAGAGCGTCGGCCTGTGGACTGAAGGGTCCCGGGTTCAGTTCTGGTCAGGGGCATGTGCTTTGGTTGCGGGCATATCGCCAGTAGAGAGTGTGCAGTAGGCAGCTGATCGATGTTTCTCTCCCATCCATATTCCTGACTCTCTGTCCTTCTTCCTTCCTCTCTGTAACAAATCAAAAATATATATATATATATATATATATATATATATATATATATATATATATATGTGTGTGTGTGTGTGTATGTGTGTGTGTGTGTAATATATATATTATTTATTTATATATATACGTACATATATATATACATATATATACATATATATATGTATATATATATATATATATAAAGAAACCACCATGGCTGGGATGAGAGTACCCCATCCCCCCAACACTTTAGAAACAATACGTACGCTTCATTTTCTAAAAGAGGAATACAACTGTAACGTTCGATTGTGTCACAAATACCGCCTTACCACCGCCGGGAGATACCATTCTGGCCACTACATGCAAGAATCAAAGAATGGCACACACACCACCACATCTTCCCTAGAGAATCCACCGTTTCTAACCCGGGAAGAATGAACTTCACCTGATACAAATAACGATTTCCCGGGGGTCCCGTCTATAAAATGTCCCGTTGGGATTGCGCCCGAGAAGCTGTGTTTTACCCAAGGACCAGAGTCGTTCATGCGCTGGTCCCACCCCAGCCTGCTTCCCACAGCCGGAAAGCAACCAGCACAGCAAAATTTCAGCTATTGCATAGTCACATCGAATCCTCCCAGGTCCCACACGGAAACTGTCATTGTGTGTCCTCCAAAAACCAAATGAACTTGTGCTTTTCTGGAGCTACCGTATTTTCCGGTGTATAAGACAACTGGGCATATAAGACGACCCCCAATTTTTCCAGTTAAGATATAGAGTTTGGGATATACTCGCCCTATAAGACGACACCTGGCATTTAAGATGACCCCGACTTTTTAGAAGATTTTCCTGGGTTAAAAAGTCATCTTATACGCCAGAAAATATGGTAATAATAACGCAACATCACGTTGAAAATGACCACCAGGACAGCAGCGGTCACGTCCATGCTTACCTCCACCACCGTGGTTCCCGCAGCTTTGCACATGGGCAGGTTGAAATTCCGTGCGCTCTTCCTACACCAGGCGGAGGGAACAAGGAAATGGGGAAAGAAGACCAAAAATCAGAAGTGTCTCCTTTAGCTCTAATTACAGACAAAAGGAATGTCTATAAACTAAGAACCTGCGAATCTTTTCGGAAAGAGTGTACCATATCTTCTGTCAACAAACTTCTCTCTCTCACTTTTTTTTTTTTTGCCTTTTAATTTTCTTTTCAATTATAGTTTACCTTTGATTAAAGTTTTATAACTATTTCATAAGTAAAAACAATACAATACCCACTTCACTTCGTTCAATTATATAGCTTTTTTATAAGGTTGAGGAACTATTTTTCATATTTAACGTGTAGATTTTTACACAGGAAAATAAAATGGATATTAATACATCTACTTAAAACTAATTTCCCCAAATCTTTTCATTGGGACGCTGCTTTACTTCTATAGTTCAATAGTCCACTAAACTTGCTCTATGAAAATATTAAGGGAAAGTAGCAAGTACTTTATAGGGCAGGGTACAGTAATTATATTCTCTATTAAGGAGAAGCCTGTCGCTGAAATTAAATGAAACATTGCTGGCAACTTCCGAGTCACCTGCAAAGATCTTCCGGGAAAGCCGATTTCCAATGAAAGGACAACACCCACATCAGACACTGAGGCATAAATATTTCAAGAAGGTGCCAATTTCGCTGATGGTTTTGCATTCCCAAGTTCATACATCAATGTCCTTCCTCTGGCCATAAAAATGTAAATATACGTTTGTTTCTGAGAGTATAAGTTGATAGAAAGTCTTCTTCGATAAAGGGCACTAAGTCATACTATGGCAGTGGTCGGCACTCTCATTAATCAAGAGCCGCAGTTTGCCGACCACTGCACTATGGTTTACTGGTGCTTTCAGGCCACCAATGCCTATTTCACTTGGATTCAAGGACAGGTGTAAGGACAGTGTGTCCTCCAAAAACAGAGTGGCGGGAAGTGAGGGCCAGCCAGGCACCCCTATTTTAACATTGGCCTAGACAGACCTCTGCACCAGGTGTCCACTATCCTAAAGTCAGTATCTTAAGAATCAAAGTGACTGGACCACTAGTGGTAGGCGCTCTCATTTCACATCAAAGCTTAATGTTTAGTTGAGCCACAAGCATAAAGCGTGTGCTTAAAATAGTCCTGTGCAGCGCTTAGATCCCGGAGCCAGGCCATGGAGCACGGGATAAATTCGTGGAAATAGTTTAAATTACTCATCTCCACTTGCTGCTATACAATTTCATTACTTTTTTTTTATATAGCAACTGAACTTTGCAAACTTTACACCAAAGTGTCATTTGAAGACAGTGCATGTACATAACAATCTATAATAGTAAAAGTGTAATATGCTAATTAGACCTGACAGCCTTCTGGACAAAGCCTGGGCTGTGAGGGAAGCTGGTTGCTGCAGTCGGCCTACTCTTGCATGAATTTCATGCACTGAGCCTCTAGTATCAAAATAAAATGTGCTTTTCTCATTTTTGGTAAGCATGTCAATATTGTACCAGGTCTTGGCAACTAAAACACACAGAAGAAAACATGATTTGTATGGGACTAAATTTAAGGGTATAGAGGTGCAAATACTTAACAAGCAGAGCAACATGGACATCCACCAATCAGAACAGACTCCCACCGGTACTCCATACCAGTGAGACCACTGTTCATACACGCACGCACGCACGCTCTATTATATTTATTTTCACCCATTTTAAAATAAAATTTTAAATACCAAACTCATCAAGATATCCATTTTGTAATCATGACTTAGGAAATACTAAAATACAGTGGTACCTCGAGATACGAGTGCCCTAACATACGAGATTTTTGAGATACGAACCATCGAGCGAGCGATTTTTGCTTTGAAATACGAGCGACATTTGAGATAGGAGTCATCGCGCGGATCGGCCGGCTGCACATGACCCACCAGTTTACCGCGACTCGAGCGTCTCATAGTTTCCCACGCCTCAAAGTTACAGAATGAATTAAACTCGTATCTCGAGGTACCACTGTACTGAAATATTAAGAAATATACTGAAATATTGAATGCACTCCATCCATCTTCTTCAAGGCCATCACACTACCTGAAAATGATGTTTCCCGCTCGGTCTGCCTTCCAGGCCTTCACCAAGGCAAAGTCGCCGGTAATGGCTTCCTCCAAAATAAAATGTTGGCCGTTGAACTCCCTCACCTGCAGGAGACAGAGGGACACTGTCAGGGGTTTGCACAGCTGCT
>PVJN01041936.1:0-18512 GCA_004026805.1 Lasiurus borealis | reverse complement strand
GAATCTAAGAAAAAAGACTAAGAAAAGATTCTTATGCTTTCTGTGGTGTAGCTTTTTGCCAGTCATCTATAATAATAAAAGTGTCATATGCTAATTAGACAGGACAATTGAACGACCTTCTGGATTCATTCCAGACATCCTTCCGTATGACCTTCAGGACAAAGCTGTGGTGGCAGGGGCTGAGGCAGAGATGGCTGCAGCAGTGGGCAGCAGCCAAGGCAGAGGTTATTAGGAGCAATCAGGCAGGCAGGTGAACAATTAGGAGCCAGTGGTCCCAGATTGCGAAAGGGATATCTGACTGCCAGTTTAGTTCCAATTATACCGGCAGTTGGACATTCCTCAAAGGTTCCCGGATTGCGAGAGGATGCAGGCTGGGCTGAGGGACCCTCCCTCCCCGCTCTCCGCCCTGCCCATGCATGAATATTGTGCACCAGGCCTACAGTATTAACATAAAACTAGTTTAGGGACTTGAAAATTATTCAAAATTTTATTGAAAAAGTTGGCTATGACTATACTCGCTATGAGAGTTTGACCTTTTCTCCCCCTATCTCCTGTGACTGTAGCCCAGGGAGAAATTCACTCAGTCACATAGCTATTATGTAGCATTTAATGGTACTCACAGATGGATCTGCCTTGAATTTTGCAGCAGTGAAACCTATTACATGAGAATAAAAGTTTCATTTTGCTAAGTTTTCTCAATATAAGTTTGAATATATTCAATCTGAATATTTTTTACATGTGAATGATTCTTAACATTGATAAGACTTGTAACATATGATTGATTTTTTAAGAAACATGATCTAGACATTTACGATCTACTAGAGCAGTGGTGGGCAAACTCAGTCAACAGAGCGGCAAATTGCCCACTACTGTACTAGAGGACTAGTGCATGAATTCATGCACTGGTGGGGTCCCTTGACTTGGCCAGAGATCAAGGCCTATTGGGGGGCTGGCCAGCCACAGGGGGAGGAACTGTAGGAAGTTGGTTGGCCAGGAGGAGGGACCATGGGAGATTGGCTGTGGGAGCACACTGACCACCATGGGGCAGCTCCTGCATTGAGCATCTGCCCCCTGGTGGTCAGTGTGCATCATAGTGACTAGTCAACCAGTCATTCCAGATATTCAGTCATAATAATCACTTAGGCTCTTATATATAAACAGACTTTTATATATGTAGATTACCTGATTACAAGGAAATAGTTACATTTTAAGTCTTGTATGGTACCAGTTATCCCATATTCTGCTTGCCAAACTTCTTTTCATTTTCAATTTTATGTGTTGTTTTGTTCTATCTGGGGTAGAGACTAAGCTACAGTCATAAAAAGGTTTTTATAAGGAGGGAGAGGAAAAGCAGAACAAAGAAGTCAAGGGGAGAGGATGAAAAGTTCTCTCTGTGCAGCCCAGCACAGTCCATTCTGACAAACATTGCTAAACTGGTCAAGTAATGGTCTGGCGAGCGTCATCCTGGTTCTGCGTCATCCTGCTTCTATAGCTGAAAGTCAGCAAATCTCCCAGAACTGGGATGACTGGAGGTCAGAGTCTGCATCTTTTGAAATGAGTTCCTAGATTCTTTTTATTTTTAATATATTTTATTGAATTTTTACAGAGAGGAAGGGAGAGAGATAGAAAGTCAGAAACATCGATGAGAGAGAGACATCGACCAGCTGCCTCCTGCATGCCCCACAGTGGAGATGTGCCCGCAAGCAAGGTACATGACCCCGACCGGAATCGAACCTGGGACCTTTCAGTCCGCAAGCCGATGCTCTATCCACTGAACCAAACTGGTCTTGGCAGAGTTCCTAGATTCTAACACAAACATGCTCCTTATCTACAAGCTCCATAATGGTGGGGTGGGTTACAATTTCCCATTGTTACACTCACACAAATATATGTGTATAATCTTTATACTCATAATCTTCCTACATACACCTTTGCATAATAAGGACTGAAAAGTATATAAAAAAATTTAATGCTGTTTATTTAAATGGAATGAAATATTTAAAGTAATTTTCTATCTCCCTGCCAATTGAGCACTTATGGATATATAGATATTTTCTTGCTTCTTCAAAATTTCTGTGAAAACACGATTTATGTTCTGTGAATACGTTAAGTAAAATAAGGTGAATCAATGTATGTACATGGGGTATGCTCACCCACTTGGTTGCTGTGGCTAAAGAAATTTCTAATTCTGCTGTTGTCAACAACTGCTGTTGCAACTGTTCCCTGAAAATATTAATAACAGCACTACTAGCTGTTGCCTGATATTGTTCTTGAGACGTTGTATGTGATGTCCTATTTCATTCTCACAACCACCCTATCGGGTAAGTACTATTATCCCAGTTTTACAAACTTAGAAACTGAGGCCAGGATTTCTACTAACATTTGGAGCCTGCTCCCTTACCCATCCTGTGGGGCCCCCTCCTAGCCCAGGACAGAATTTGGAACTTAAAGACAACTTGTGACTTGGCTGGCTGGTTGGATGGGAGAAGATCCCATAGGGGAGGGTAAAATATAGTCAGAGCCTCTCTCTTTCTGTAACTTCAATGGGGGGCATGTCAGGAGAATGAGGCGGTTAGCAGTGGGAGCAGAAATTCAAAAGGTACCTGGAGAGTCAGGACTGAGCTGCTGGGATGCATGCGGTGAAGGGTATGTAAGCATCTAGGGTCGGAGCAGGAGCAAAGGGTCCAGCGAATCAATCTGATGGCAGAACCCTAGAGAGGAGGTCCCAGGGGTTTGCTGCTGAGATGCCTGGAACTGCCTTGATTTCCAAGCAGCTCTCAATTCTAGTCTCCAAGTGACCCACGAGGCTGCTGGTCCACCTCCTGCGGCCTGTGCTTAAAGCCTGTGGCTTGTGGACACTCCAATGAAATCCTGTTTTGCTTTGGAAAGCCTGTAGCTTGCACAGTCCTACGCTGTGCCTGTGCTCAGACTGGAGGGAACACAGGTCCGGCCATCCAGCCGGTTTGCTGCAGCTCGGAAATGGGCAGAGCTCATTCCGTCCTTAGTGGCAGAGTCCCAAACTGCACTCCGCCTGCAGCGCAGAGGCCGGTATTCTGGGTCTTCCTTTTTTTATTTTTTATTTTCCCCTTGTTTGGTATGTATCTGACCAATTTCCTCAAGGTGTTCTGGGTTTTAATGTGGGATAAGGAGTAAGAATTAAATCTAAACTAGAAGGCACTATGAAAGCCAAGGGAATGTTCTCGGGATTGCCTTAATTAAAAACGGGAAGCATTTTAAAGAATTGTTCAAGAAGTCTTCTCTGAATAAAACAGGGATGACTGAAGGTCAGATGTTTAAAAACAGCCAAACGAAAGAAATAATTTGCATTTATCAGTTTTGTGGCAGAGAGAAATAACCTTTAAATGTTGTAAGTTAACTTTTTGGAAGTATACTAGCACTAATTAAGGACTACATTATTTTCTTTTCTTTTCATTTATTATTTTATTGTTTAAAGTATTACAAATAGTAGTACATATTAATTTTTTTTTAGATTAGGAACTTGGTTACATTGGACTTGACATATGTCATTTCTTGATTATGTCACCAGTTCCCATATATATATATATATATATATATATATATATATATATATATAGGAACTTTATATATATATATAAAGTTCCGTCATTTCGACGTATGTCCATATGTGCTTTATGTTTTTTATTATTTATTTACCACAAGTAAAGGAATCGTTATTTTTCTTTTAATTTCTTTTTACTGTTTCACGTCATTACTGCTGTGTCTGTGCTCTATGTGAGTGACGTAAGTGCTTAGGGAGGTGGGCTCTAACTTACGGCAACAATTGCGTTAGACACGTCGTCTTATGTCTTGGGTAGGAATGGATCTGCGATGTCTCACGTAACCCCAGTATGTGTTTCCGAAGATGCATGCTGGGTTAGTAAAAATTTAAAACGCAACTGTGTGACATTTGATTTAAAAAAGGAAAGAGAAAAAATATCTGGGATTCAATCAAGTTTGCATATGCTGCCGTCTAGATAGTGTGGATGTGCGAGTGCCAAATATAGATTAGAAGCTATAAAAGGGATTTTTTTCCTCCTGACAACAACATACTTCTCATACATGATAGTTAGAGAAGAATATGTACAAACCTTCTAGAACTGGTAAGAGTGAAGGATTGAAATTATTTTCTTTTGGGAAAATAGATTTTGACAAATTATATTAAATGACATTCCAAAATGTGCAGGGGTCAGGTTAATCCATTTTATTCTAAAGTTGCTATTAGATGAACTGTGAGAAACAAACAAAAAAAGAATGTAAATTTGGAAAATATTAGGTTAAGCAAAGACTTTTTTCTTAAATGGTGAGATTTCCCCATGTTTTTAATAAAATACAGCAGCTCACATTATTGAGTGCTTGCCCTGGGCCAGGCCACTATGCATAGGATCATCTTATGAGGCGGTATTATTAGTAGTAATCCCATTTTAGGGCTGAAATATTTAGACCTAGCAAGGTTATACAATTTTCCCGAGTTTATAGGGATTAACTGCTAAAGAAGTTTTATGAGCCAAAGCAGACCAAACTGGAAGTCTTAATTCCGAACTACCGGTTAATGTATCACTTTTCCTCAGCCAATGCCAATTGGTGTCTCCAATAATAAATTATAGTGCATTATGCTTTCCAAATTTATTGGATTTCAGACTTTATATAGTTTTCCCAAAGAATCTCAGAGTTCTTTCCTGTTGCATAATCCATTTTGTAAGTATTCAGTTTTTATTGCCTTACCTACAACCTTCAGCTGTTACAGGGCAGGAGAGAGGCTGTCTCCCCGGGTTGCTGCTGGAGGTGGGTTTCTTGGGCTCCTCTGGAATTAGCATTTCCAGAGCCCCCCATGGGAGGATAAGATATAGTAGGAAGCTTTATTGTCTGTGGAATTGCACTCCTGGGTTTCCAAAGTCTCATTTCCCTTCGTCTGGTCATAGAAGAAGTGTAACTGGTGTTTTAATAGAGTTAAAATCAAAGCCAGTGTCCAGAGTTTCTGTTCCATATTTCCATTGTAGACTATAGCATCAGGCTAGCTGCTGTCCATTAGTCCATTGTGTGTGGGGTCCACACGGCCTTAGGCCATAGGGTCAAACACCAGGAAGCCAAGAGCCACCCAGGGGCATGCAGCAAGAAGGGTATCAAAAAAGCGATCTCCTTTGTTTAGGGGATTATGTATTCCCAAATGTTCATGCACTTACAGTGGCCACACCCATTCTAGTTAACCATGTCTTCTCCCAGGTGTGATTGACAGGCAAGTACTTTCCCTGTCGGAAACCAAACATTGTTCTCACTAAATGGATGTAAACAGAAAACCAGAAGGCTGGTCAACCTTAATTGCTCTGAAAGGTCAGAGGTAATCACTCACTGTTAGTTGAAAACATTGTTAGCTAAAGCAGCCTCTACCTGTTTGTTTCATGTTAATTTCTGTTTTGTTATTTCCTGCCTAAAGGCGAGGGGTGTGTCCCAAAGCCTTAATAAAAGGGAGAAAAAGGCCAGAGCAAGTGGCAGTCCTTTCCACTAGAGGAAGGCTCCCGTCTGGCCCCCCAATATCAGCAAATTAATGTTTTCTAGTCTCTTTCTTCATTTGTGTGCGGCTCTTTCAGAACCCGATCCCTGAACCGGGAACCCTGAACCACTTGGGACGTGGAAAGGGGCTCTCACATTTCCCTATGTCAGAAGTGTGAAATTTCAGCTTCCTGATAAAGTTGCCCAAATGACATGTATATAAAATCTGGCTTTCCCTGTGGTCCTTTCTTATCCTATATAATAAAAGCCTAATATGCAAATTGACCAAATGGCAGAACAACTGGTTGGCAGGGGGTGAGGCTGGCAAGCAGGCAGCACCAGGCCAGCCAAGGTGGATGCGAGCAGGCAGAGAGAGGGGATGGCTATTGGGGGCATGGCTATTGGTGGTGACCAGCGATGGCAGAGGGAATAGGGGTCAAAACCAGTGGGTCACCAGCTGATGCTGTCCCTCGATTGGCCCACCAGTCACCTCCTGCAGAGGGAGGCCAGACTGCAGCTTAGGCCCAGTTCCCATGGGGAGTGGGTCTAAGCCATCGGTGGATGTCCCCCAAGGGCTCCCAGACTGTGAGAAGGTGCAGGCCAGGATGAGGGATCCTCCTGAGTGCATGAAGTTTTGTGCACCGAGCCTGTAGTTTTTCATAACTAATTATAACAATATTATGGCTACATTATTAAGCCTTCTTTGTTTGTTTTTGATAGTTTGGGGGTTTTGGTTGTTTTCTTCAAAATGAGAGGGAAGCATGGTATGGAGCAAAGGTAGGAAGGTAGGACATGGGATAATTAGATATAAAAAAAGAAACATTGTGTTAGGTGGGGGGTAGAATCTCAATAATGAGTTTGGGTGGCACTATAAATCAAAGTGAGCTTTTTCTTATAACTGTTATTAAACATTATTATTTAAAAATTATCTTTTTAATATTTTGTTGTGTAGTTAAATAATGGGGCCCTGAAGCAATTCACTAAAGAAAATCATTTTAAAAGTCAAATAAACAGAAATAGTCTTAACTAAATCATGCTGTTTTAGTCTGAAAATCATAAAACAGCAAGAGGACTACAGAGAGTTTTGAATGAACCACAGTATGGGGTTTGAATAACATGAAGAAAATATCTTCCTTGACCTATTTAAAACATGTATTTTCAACCCTTTCTTTATTCCCACTGCTTCATCAATCAATAAGCTAGTAGAACTCAGTGGGAGCAGAAGTTTGGTAAAATTTAGTACCAGTTTTGTTTAAACTAGAGCCATTTTTTCAATTGGACTTGAGAAGAGCAAGGTGGATCCAGATCAACATAAAAGACCACATAAAGTACACACTAAATTGCAGGATATGTGGTAGCAGGATAGCAGAGGATATATGCTTTTCATGTACATTTATTTATTCTCAGGTTAAATTATTCATGGTGAATTATCAGAAATTTGCAAGGAGGTGATGTAGGTCTACTCTGTAGGACTCAGTCTTGCTTTATAATAAACAATTGACTTTCACCTAGTGATATTTCTTTTTGTTGGGAGCTGGGATAGTGGGCTTTGAGGAAAAAGTCCTTAAATATATTCCATATCAACATGACTGCAGCCAGTGTTTCTGAAAGGGCTCCAGGGGCCTCAGGATGGCTCACATGTCTATGCTTCTACATGTTCTGGCCCTCACAGACAGGCCAAGTGGCGTTACTGGCTAAGTAGAGAGAAGCCCAGAAAGCTAAAATCCTTGGAGAAGTAGTTCTTATAGACACAAGAAAATATCTAGGGTTTAAGTTTTGATTTAGTTAAAAGTAGAATAATGAGAAGTTCATAGAGAGAGAGGTAATGAAACAAGGGAATTAGCAGGTACGTTTTGGCTCAATGTAGGTATGACTTAGAGATGTAAAGTAATGTGAGTTTTTATTTTCTTTACTATTATGACATATTGATGGTGACTTTTTATTTATTATATACACAAGTACCAGGCAGGTCCCCTAAGAATCATTTTGGTTACCACAAACCATGCAAAATGAAGCCCATCCCAAGAAATCCTGATTCAACAAATTTGGGATGGGATTTAAGGAGATGAATAATAATAGTAATAATAATAACAACAACAACAATAATAAAAACACCTAGAAGGTTCTAGTACACAGGCAATAATATCAGACCACATGAGACATGGTGACATAATACAGGCTAAATAAGTCAGTTGACTAGCATTTAAATCTTTAAAGTAAAAAAAGTGGGTCAATGAAACAGGGTGATAATTTCTCCTAATACAAATTCTGTAAGCAGACAGACAACAGGAACTAAAATTACATTTCTCAATCTTCCTTGCATCTAGAGGTGGCCATGTGACTGAATTATGGCCAATGGGATTTCAGAGGAAATGCCATATGGCTGATTAGGCAACTTTTTGCTCCGTCTCATTATTATTCTTCCTTCTCCTTTGGCTGTTTGGACTGTTGTAGATGCCAAATGAAACCATCAGGAAGTGGACCAAACTTGTGGATGGTGGCATGGTGAGCTGGAAGTAGCAAGGCTTCCTAAGGACATCATAGAGGAGAACACTGCACCAGCACTGGCCCAGGTAGGACTTTAAATAAAAGAGATTCAGACTTTACAAATGTTATTTTAAATTTTTAAATTAAATTTATTAGAGTGACATTGGTTAAAAAGATTAAATAGGTTCTAATTATACATTTCCATGATACATGATGTGTACATTGCATTGTATGTCCACCACCCAAAGTCAAATCATCTTCTCTCCGTATATATTTGATCCCCTTTACCCTCTACTACCCCCACCTCTTTTCCCTCCAGTAACCATCATACTGTTGCCTGCGTCTATAAGTTTCAGTTTTATATTCCACTTGGGAGTGAAATCGTATGGTTCTTAGCTTTTTAACTTACTTGGCTTAGTATAACATTCTTAAGGTCTATCTAGGTTGTTGCAAAAGGAACACAGACCAATGAAATAGAATTGACAGCCTAGAAATAAAACTACATGTATATGGACTAATAATTTTTGACGGTAGCTAAAAACATACAGTGGAGAAAAGATAGCCTCTTCAATAAATGGTGCTGGGAAAATGGGAAAGACACATGCAAAAGAATGAAACTAGACTACAGTTTGTCCCCACGTACAAAAATTAATTCAAAATGGATCAGCAACCTACATCTAAGATCTGAAACAATAAATTACATAGAAGAAAACATAGGTACTAAACTCACAGAGCCAAAATTATATATCATAATCTCCTGAACCATTTTGATTTTTGTTATAATGCCTGAAATATTATCTCAGTTTCTCACTACTACTGAAAAGCTACCTATTATTCATAACTCAGCTCAAATCTTACCTTTTCCACCCTGACCTCTCCTACCTGATGGGATGACTTTTTTAAATAAAAGATTTCATTCTGAATTAAATTTTTTCTTCTTCAAGAAGTTTAAGTTGCATGCCCACATATTAAGTCCAGAGAAAACTGGAAATCAAGTATCTAGAATTTTCAATATTTCTAAGAGAGGTATTTTCTGTCTATTGCCTAGACTAATAAGGGAGAGAGTTTCTTTAACATACATATATTGAACAGTCTTCCAAAGTGATCACTATAGGGTTATGAAATTTAAAAAAAAATGCTGCCTAGTTTTAAAATGAAAAATATTAAAATAAGACACACTATTAATCATAATAGTTTTCTCCTTTTAAATAAGATAGCAATTTTCATGATTATATAGAACCACATAACTTCCAATTAAAGATGAGTAAAGTGAAATGACAATACACCTACTACAAGTAACTTAATAATTAATATAAATAAATTATTATTTAGGGTATTCTCTCTATACATATGTTTATCTTTTCCTATGGTACATTAATCAGAGACAATACAAGAATATTGTGTTATTTTAAGTCATGTCTTCAGGTTTGAAAACATGTAATTGAATTCGACCTGCTTTAACAATGAACTGCTCTGAAGGCTGTAAAAGGGAGAGTGTAAAATTGACAACTTCCAGAATTATTATATCTAGTAATATTACTATAGCTGGGATTAAGTAAGTAAAGAAAGAAAAAGAAAAAAATCAGTTCTTTTTTTTAAAGGTTTAAAGTTTGAATAGATTTTGAAGTCAGCGAGTTTTATAAAGTTTATGAGGATCTAAAGGGTCAAGGATACATTTTTAAAAAATTATCTTTATTGTTGAAAGTATTACAGATGTCCCCTTTGCTCGCCCCTCATCCTCCCCCCGCTGACACATACTAACCCTCTCCACCCTCTACCCCCTTCCCAGACCTTCACCACTCTATTGCCTGTGTCCATAGGCTGTGTATATATGCACTTGAGTTCCCCAGTTAATCACTTCCTTCCACCTCCCTACCCCTGCCTTCCCTCTCAGATTCCTCAGTCTGTTTCACGCTTCCATGTCTCTGGATCTATTTTGTTCATCAGCTTATTTTGTTCGTGAGATTCCATATATGACTGAGCTTATGAGATACGTATCTTTTTCTGTCTGGCTTATTTCGCTTAGCATAATGCTCTCCAGGTCCATCCATGCTGCTGCGAATGGTAAGAGTTCTTTCTTATTTTACAGTTGCATACATGTACCACAGCTTTTTTAAAGGGTTCGTCTTAAGCGTGGTGTGCTCTGGGAGGTGTGGTAGTTTTAAGGACTAAAGGGGAGTGCCTTATATCTTAAGTGACTCTTGAAAAATGTTTCTCTCCAGAGATTAATTTTCTGAAATGAAGAAAATTTCTTTTTAAGGCCACTATTACCAGTGGCAGCTTGGAGAGCAATTCACATTTAAGTAGCTGTTTCATAGCACCTCATTCTTTGCCAGCTGCATGATCCTGAAAGTCTAATGTGCACCCAGGAAAGAGACTGGTGTTATAACATCAAAACACTAATGCACTTCGGCTGCCATGTTTGTTATTTTTATTGAGATGTCGTCAGTTATTAGATAAGCTAGAGAAAAATAAGACAAAGGGTGGCAGAGACTGAAAGCTATTTCTATTAAAATGTTGGACTTGTCTATGAATTATCCAAAGTTTAGTTTTTCTCACGTTTCTCTCTATAGTAGCATATTCTGTCCTTCAGAATTCAGCAAATACTCGAGTCAGTGTTATTCTGCCTTAGATGTATAGCCCATTATCTTCCAGATGACTTTAACCTCAACATATTTGAATCATGAGACTTTGCTTTGAAGTTGTTATTACTCTGTCATTGACTTGGATGATTTAGAATGTTCAATGCATATAAAACTTACAATATATTCTAAATGCAGTATTTTGGAAAATGGAGCAATAATTTATAAATGGAATTTTATTTATTAAGTTGAACCATATGAGATTTGGTTTGATAAGTCAAAAAATGAACAGAATTGACAGTTTTGTGGGGTTTAACCAATAGAAATCGAGCTCTTAATTGGAATTAGTTGAGTGAAAAGATAACGCTGCCCTTTCATTTCCCTGGTTTCAATAGGAGAGTATAGTGCCTATTTCAACTTCTGTCTTCAAAATCAGTGAACTGCTTTATAAATTGCTCTGATGGGATTTATTACACAATGAAAAAAAAATTTAAATCCTTTTAAACACTCCAGATTTGGGTTAAAAATTAGTCAGTTTAAATTCTAGTAGCCCCAAACTCTATATCTAAAGATGTCCATCACCTTAGTTTCCAAATTAAAACCTTCACACAGTAACTCTTTTCTCCAGTGCTGCCTGTGTCTCTCTTTTTCCCAGGCTTCTTACTGATCTTCTGGAATCCCTGGGTAATTCTAAGCAACTGTGTGTGTGTGTGTGTGTGTGTGTGTGTGTGTGTGTGTGTGTGTGTGTATGTGTATGGGTGTGTTTGTGTGTTGTTTTAACATTTACACATTGTTTTATATCTTTACGGCACTTATAATGAATTTTAGTAGTTTGTATGATTGCTTTAATTGCACACCCTGCCTCCTTGAAAAGTGTCTTATTTTCTTATCTTACTTTTTTTTTGGTTTATGATAATACATAGGGAATGTCTTTGCTTATAAGACATTCACATATTGGTGTTCATCCATTGGTGAATGGATCAAGAAAATGAATGAGAGGGCTCAAAATTTAAAATAATTCATCTCTACTCATTTATTCAGCAAACAGAAAATGAAAACCCCAAAATAATCCCCAAATTTAAATTAATTGAAGAGGAGCAGGCTGCTTCTTTTAGTGCATAGCATTTCATTATCCGATATTATTCCTCAGGTCCCAGTTCCTTCTACCCTCCCTAAACTGACCTCGGTCTGGTCATGCCAGTGTTAGGATAGTGGCAAAGCTGCTGGTAATGTCCTGGCACTGAAGAATGGTGGTGTTTTTATTTCAGATCCCCTGTGTCCTCAGTTGGAATGTAACCTTAGGGGAACATGCGTAGATAGGTGAGGCGAAAGGAGGCACCCATTCAGCCGGCCAGAGCTTTGGAACAAACCCTGACAATCAATACAGCAGCAGATGCCACGGCCAGCTTGCCCTGACATGCTATTCCCGGCTCACACATGATTTCATTGACTTGGCAGGGGAAAGGTCTTTTAGGATTTCTACAATGTCCTCTAATTTCGTTGCTGTCCACAGGCAAGACCTAATCCATCAAAAGAGACACAAGTGTTACATTTCACAAAGGCTGTTCTGATGCTTTGCAGATGGAAAAATGAAGAGAAAGAGCGCTTTCTTTTAATAAGCTCCGTGGCCCCTTCCCTCACACTTAGTATCCTGTCGGTTGTTGTTGTTATTATTTTTTTGCCTTTAAGGCATTAGTAAGAGAAAAAAGATAAACATACCAAAGCTAAGAGCAGAAAAAGTAACAAAGTAAATTTTTAAAAGGTGTGTGAACATAAAGTTAGAGGAAAGCAGAGAGGAAGAACCATTTCCATCACCAGTCATGGATATTAATGTCAGATTCAGTTGCTCATTTAAGCATCACTACCTGAGTACATGGTATGTACTTGTTATTCAAGTAGGAAATGGCTGCTCAGTTTTCAGTCTACCCAGATACATTAAAAATGGAATTCATAGTTTAGAAGTTTTAATCTCATTCCCTGGGACATTTTGTGAACTCAGTTGGAATAATATTAATGATTATTTCATCGGGACTATTATTATTATTATGTATTTTTTATTATTACGTATTATATGTGTTTTTTTTTCTATCTCATCCACTGGGAAGTCAGTTTTGTCAGCCAAGACACCATGCCTCCGTTTTCTCACTCTGGCATCAGCAGTGCCCAGTGGGTTATTCAAAACCCTGTATTTGTTGATGAATCCATGGTGCATGGTCTCAGGTAATGTGGTTTGGATTTCTGTGGAATGAACTGAGATAACTCTCACTGAATATATTTTAGAAAGTTCAGTGCTCAGCTCTCAGGACAGAGCTCAGCCCAAGCGCTGTTTGATCAGCATATTTGAGAATCTGCTCTCCTTTTAAAGACAAGCGGTTTTCAAATATTTATTTGTGCCAATTGTTCTTTCTAATAATTTTGAATGGAAAATCCCAATTGGATAAAATGAAAAAACACAGGATATTATTATTGGAGTGAGATTTGAACGCCTTTGGGCAGGCTTATCTGCCCTGCCCCTGGCTGTCCTTAAAGTGTCTTTAGAGAAGCAAGGAACTCAGCATGTTTGACAGATTAACTTCTTTTGTGAAGGCTGCGCTTTGTCATTTAATTATTAAGGCAGTGGCATGTAATATAAGTACAAGTAATTAGTGAAAAAACATTAGTAGATTTATAAACTTCTTGTGAATGCTTTAATTATGTCACCTGTCCACCATATGTTAGTATTTTAAGATAAATGCCAAAGATGGGCCTTTTTTAAAAGTACATTTAATTTTAATTTACTGTAACAGTGAGCTAGTTTTTAGGATCAATTCTTATGTATAAATGCTCTTTCTGAAGGTTCTGGAGGAGAGAGAATCTTTCCTTGTCTCTCTCTAGCCTTGGCGGTCTTAGCATTCCTTGGCTGGCAGCTGCATCACTTCTGTCTCTTCCCGAATCCAAAGGGCTGTCTTCCCTCTGTGTCTACATTTCTGGATCCAAATTTTCATCTTCTTATAAGTACAGCAGTCATACTGCGTGTAGGGTCTCTTCTAATCCAGGACGACCTCATCTTTATTACATTGGCAAAGAACCTAGTATTTCCAAATATGGTTATATTCAAAGGTTCCGGTGACACCATTCAATGAAGTACAGAGGTAGTATAGTCGAATGTGTTTATGGGGTATAATTATGTTTTATAAACACCAATATGAAGCTTTAATTGACAATTCACCTCAAAATTAAAAGTCACAGAGCCCAACCCATGAGTTGATATCTGTCCAAACCAAAGTCAGACGTAATCCAGAGAAAGTAAAGATGGTTTGGGTAGTTTGAGGAAAGATTTGAATGGAAATTGTGTCATAATCTTTATGGAAACTAGGTCAAAAGTGATATGATTTTTTTATTGAGGATTAGAATCAAAATTATGTTTTTGAATGGCCTGACTCTACATCAGAGGAGTTTAGTTTTATTAATCACTGAATGTATCAGAAGGAACACCCCATTCTAATTCCTATATATTAAAGCCACCATTGAACTTCAAAATAATTGAGTTTTTACTTTATGTTCATTAAATAATTATGAATAATTGATTCACATTTTGGCATGGTATATTACATCTTTGAATCTAAGTATGTAAAATAGTTTTTTTATGGGTAGGCTAAATAATTTTTCCTTTGCAATCCATTAAGTTCTGTATCGATAGTCTCCCAGCTTTCCATTGGTATCAGAAATTTGCTTTTGAAATGTTAAAATATAATATTTCTCTGGGAAAAGTTGAATAATAACCTCCAAAAATGTTTAATAACGATCTGCTGGATCTCGTCAGTAGTTCGGCCAGCAAAGCAACGCGAACTACTTTGGAACATAGTGGGAAATAAAGGAATGGCATCTTTGGGTTCATTTCAAAGTTGAAATAAAAAAAAAGCCTCTTAGCAGATTCAAAGACTTGGCTTATACCCAAAATATATAGAACATTGAAACTGGAAATGATCTTATAAATCATTATCCAGTTCTTTCATGTAGTAGATAAGGAACCTGAAACGCAAAGGGAATTAATATCATGCTTAAGGCTTCCCAGGGAGGCAGGCATAGCTCTGCTTTATTGCACCCCCAGGACCCCAAAGTATACCCTTTGGCAGTACACATGCTTTCCCCAGCCCTCCGTATTTGTCAGTGTCCTTGTTTGAAGCATAAGAAGATCGGCAGTCTTAGCACAGTGTGTGACAGACCGGCAGCTGCAGGTATTATTCAGAGGGGAAGAGTGTAGGGCTACAAGTGAGGAATCAGATTTATACAAAATGTTTTACTTTCACCTTGTGGAATACCGATCTGTATCTGCTTAGATGATTCTAAATAGCATACAAACAAGAGCCTTATAGGTTGAGAATTTCAAAAACATGTTTCTGTATCCCATGAATTGGAGTGAATTTATTTAGAGTGAAAGAAAAATACTGAAAATTTATTCTCACTTCATGTTCCAGTGCCTCTGAGCCCAGGTGTCTGCCTGGTTTCTTTCAAAGGAATTTGTCTCCAAATCTTACTTTCTACCTTTGAGACTTTAGGTCACGCAAAACTTATTTTATCTCAATTGTTTTACTTGCATATTTATTTTTAAAACCTGAATCAAAATGTCAGAGAGACATTTAACTTATTTGATCTATCAGGTTAGGTTTGTCTTTTACATGGATTGGGCAGAAAAGTCCATGAGGGGTAATAGAAACTTTTAAATTAAAATCCTGAAAAACCATGTTCCCAATTTAGTATTTTGCATAATTAGTGACTATAAGTAGAAACTCTGTTCAAAATATGGGTTTGCTTTTAGTCTGTGCCAATTGTATACACACTCTGAAAATATCCCATTCTGGTGCATCATGGGTTGCCTTTTATTAATGTGGGGTATAAGTGATGGTCTAATTCATATGCAATCCTTGAGCTTTCAGCAGCTGTAGGACTTGAAAGTCCATTTAAGATACTTTCATGTCCCCAGCCCTTCCTGTTTAAATGCCCAGACTCTGGCTTGTTAGCATCTGGAGAGGAGAGTCCGATCCAGTTTGGTCTTCCATTCACTGACTGCTGACTGATATTAATTGCTGAGTAGTGGTTCTCAATGGATCTTGACTTGAAGCTTTAATTGAATTCCGTTTTCCAGATACCACCATGGGTTCTAGGAAAAATACTGCAATGCTTATGGAACTTTTGCACGGGTATTACATTTTCAATTTGATGTTCTATTAAAGAAGGAGCTTCCTTCTAAATCAGTGAATACCATCAAGGTCAATACTTATATTTCAGATATGTAGTACAAGATCAAGGTAGCATGTGTTGGACATCTGTCTCCTAATGGGATTCTGGCTCTAGCCAAGAAAGACCACTGTGTGACTGTTACCTCTTCCAGTTGCAGCACTCCATCAAGTGAGACAGCCCCCATGTAACTTTTAGTTTGGGGGAATGAATACCCTTGTCAGTTTGAGCACCGAATGTGATAGCCTCATTAGTTAACTTTTTTCAAGTATCACACAGAACCAATTCCAAGGTTAAAAAAAGGCCAGTTCCAGCACCAAGCACATCGTGAACTTAGATCACTGTCTGCCTTTCCCACCTCCTATTTGATACCAGGATCCATCTCCGAGTGCCATGGTTAGAGCCATCATGTGGATGTCTTATCACAGGTCTCCTTGCTATCCTTTTCATGGGCCTTGATGGGAGCTGTGACATTCCAATTCAGTAGGTTCCTGTAGCTATGAACCTTTGAGAAAAGTGTTTGCAACCTTGATGCCTATTGCACTAACTGTCCCCCTTATGTAAATAGTTCATTTCCTCCCGGAAGTACTTCACACCTTGGCTGTGTGCACTTCCCCAGACAGAACACCATATACCTTTAGCTACATAATAGAGGAGCTATTCAAGAATAACAAGAGAGACCTTCTTTATCTTTATAGAGTGAAGCCAACAGCTGTTGGTAGAGATGCAAAATAGATTAATTTCTAAATAATATATCTGTTTTATTTATTATAAATGTGAAAGCAAGAAATTATTACAACTTGAATTTAATAAACAGGAATCTTGTAAACAAGATAGTATCTTTTGAAGATGTGAAAAGTTTTCTTTGTTGTTGTTTTCAACAGGGAAAATAGCTAACTGTCATGGAATGTTTTCTAGGCTTTATTTTTCAGAGCAGTTTTAGGTTTACAGAAAGATGGGGTTGATAGTACAAAGACTTTTCATATACCTGCTTGCTGTTACACACATGTTCTTTGTTACTAACATGTTGTATTAGAGTGGCACATTTGTTACAATTGATGAATTATACTGATATACAATTATTAACTGAAGTCCATAGTATACATTAGGGTTTGCTCTATGTTGTGCATTCTATGGGCTTTAACAAATGTGTGATGACATGTATTTATTATTATAATATTATACAGAAATGATTCATTGCCCTAAAAATTTCCCGTGTTCTACCAGTTCATCTTTCTGCCATCCCCTAAATTCCTAGTAACAACTGATAATTTACTGTCTTCATAGTTTTGCCTTTTTTTTTAGAATTTCATATAGTGAGAATCATTCAGTATGTAGCCTTAGAGACTAACTTTTTTTTCATGTAATAGAATGTATTTAAGGTTTTTCCATATCTTTTCATGAGTTAACAACTCATTTCTTTTTATAGTTGAATAATGTTCCATGGTTGGAATTTACTATCGTTTGTTCACCTATTGAAGAATATCTTGGTGGCTTTCAGTTTGGGGCAATTATGAATAAAGCTGTTATAAACATTCATGTGCAGGTTTTGTGTGACCATAAGTTTTCAACTCATTGTATTGTGTGAACTTGTTTAAATTTGGATAAATACCTGGAAATGTGTTTGCTGGATTGTATGATAAGAATATATTTAGCTTTGTAAGAAACTGCCCAAATGTCTTCCTAAATAGCTACACCATTTTTCATTCCCACAAGCAATAAATGAGAGTTCCTGTTACTTTCATGGCTACATTTCACATTTGCGATTCTAATTTAGTAATGAAATGTTTAATAAATAGTCAACTTGTACACAGCTAAAGATGAAATACATTTAGAGGATAGATACCCTATGTTAGGTTCTATTTATTAGTCACAATTTACCCTGTTTCATTTTGCGGAGTAAAATTATATCTTTCTAATTCAGTAAGTCTCCTATAACATATCTCCTGAAATCTATATTGAAATCCTGACCCTCTCCAGAGCAATGCATGCTTTTGGACATTTGGTCTTTGCTGGTATCTTTTATTTCCTATGTTCCACTGCAAATTTGGCCAAAACTAGTTTAACTCTATTCATAAAGAAACCTTCAAGTTATTTTTATTATGAAATAGTCTATTTTTAAAGTGAGCTTTAAATAAATATTTTATTAATTGAAATGATTTAATATTAATCTAACTCCATGATTCATAGTTTCATTCTCATAACTTGTACTCAAATATATTGACACTTTTTCCCATGAACTTTGGAATTTTCTAACTCACTAATGCTGTCAAAAATATATTTATAATTTCCCAAGCTGGTTTGACTCAGTGTATGATAGAGTGTCAGCCTATGGAATGAATGGTCTTGAGTTTAATTATAGGACATGCTCCTCAGTTGCAGGCTCCTGGCCCTAGTAGGGGGCATGTGGGAGGCACCATTTGATGTGTCGCTCTCATATTGGTGTCTATCTCTCTAAAAATCAATGGAAAAATATGTTTATATCCTATCTAATAAAAGAGTAATATGCAGATTGACCATCACTCCTACACACAAGATGGCTGCCTCCATGTGGTAAAAAATAACTGCTCCCATGTGGACACAATATGGCCACCACAAGATGGTCAGCAGGGGAGGGCAGTTGGGAGGGACCAGGACTGCAAGGGATGGCACTAGGGAGTGATCAAGCCTGCAGGGGAGGGCAGTTAGGGATGACCAGGTTGGCAGAGGAGGGAAGTT
>PVJN01041935.1:0-18512 GCA_004026805.1 Lasiurus borealis | reverse complement strand
GATTGTATTCAAAATATTATTTTAGTTCTGTTTTTGGAGGTATGAGAGGAAACCACTTTGAATAAATGTAAACCTAATGTTCACATGTAGCAGGTTTTCAACTTGTAATATACTCAAACCTCTTTATCCTATGAATGAGCAAAAACATGAATGCAAAGTGAGATGCAGATGGGGAAATGTGCTACACTCATGTGTGTGGCGGGGGAAGGGGGCGGGTTGAGGGAGGTTGGAGGTGGCAGAGATGTAGATAACCAGCTAGTGCAGAAGGCTTACTGAGCCTAGTCTTGAGAAATCTTTCATTACCCTGTGCCACAGTTAGATGGGCCCCAATTAGGAAATGGACCTCATATTGTTTGATGTCCTGAATTAGAAGTACATCTAAAGAAGCCAGGCCCACCATCAACCTAAACGTTGAAAATCAGGTGTACTCATGGATAACAAGGAGAAGGTGAAGTAGGAGGAGGAGAGGAAGTTTGCCTTTTCTTCTACTGAATCTGAGGAATGAGGTCCTGAAGCTTTTCTAAGAGCTAAGACTTTTGTAAAAGGTCCTCTGATGTCTTATCAATGTTTACTTATCTTTCTTAGTTAATGTTGGTGGCAAGAGAGGGTAGTTAGATAAACCTCATATCATTGTTCTAGTGTCTCTTAAATGAGTTGGCAAAAGGTCTGGGAATGTAGGTCAATAGACTCTACATTTTTTCTCAGTAATTTAATCAAGACTGTTTAAAGTGTCTATAGAGACTAGCAGTAAATTGACTTGTAAATTTATTGAGTGCTTCTGAGTGCTGCTTTAGAGTCATATCTTAAAGGAATATGTCAAATAATGAACTTGGTAGTGAAATATTCACATTCATTTGTTTAAGTTGTACAGAACAACTGAGATAATTTACTTCTTCTTTGAAAGCATATGGTAAGTATTATTTGAATAAAAGATTATTGAAAACCAGGTCTATCTGAATCCAAGGACACACTGTATTTTAACTTTAGTATAAAAAGAGTGTTCGTTAGGAGCAGAGGATGCATAATAAATGCTACTGGACTATACTGACAACACAAAGTTTACTAATGGAAATCTGAATTTTAAAAAAATTTTAAATTTCCAGTTTTTCATAAGTTAAATAATAAACTTTTCTGCTTGTTTTAGAATTTGCAAAATGTTTATTGTAAAATGGGATTTGTACCGACTTATTAGCAAAAGTAAAAGTCTCCAATGTCAAATTTGATAACTAGTCACCTGATAACTAAAATCAGCAACTCTTGGAATAAAAATGTCAATAGCTAATAAAAATAAAACCATTCAGTTGTTATAAATGATACCAATATGTACTTAGGCCTTTAACCTAACCTAAGCTCAATTTGTCATTTTTAAAATCATCCTTAAGAATAACATAAAACTGAAAATTAAATGAGTCTTCAATCATACCAAGGCAAGATTTATTAAAAAATGATTATTATTTTTATACACCAATAATGAACTCTCAGAAAAGGCAACTTTAAAAAAAAAAATCACAATTGCTTCAAAAAGAATAAAATGCCTAGAAATAAATTTAAGCAAGGATGGAAAAGACTTGTGGTCAGAAAATTATAAGAAAAAAAATGAAGAAGATACAAATAAGTGAAAGCATATACTGTGTTTATGGATAGGAAGGATTAACGTCATTAAAAATTCATACTACCTACAGATTCAATGCAATTTCTATCAAAATACCAATGGCATATTTCACAGAACTAGAACAAATATTCCTAAAATTTATATGGAACCACAAAAGAATAGCAACAGTGATCTTTTTTAAAATATATTTTTATTGACTTCTGAGAGGAAGGACGGAGAGAGATAGAAACATCAATGGTGAGAGAGAACCATTGATTGGCTGCCTCTTGCATGCCCTCCACTGGGGATCAAGTCTGCAACCCAGGCATGTGCTCTTGACCAGAATCAAACTTGGGACTTTTCAGTGCAAGGCTGATGCTCTGTCCAATGAGCTAAATAAGCTAGGGCACAACATGCTACCTGATACCAAACAATACTACAAGACCATAGTAATGAAAATGAAATAGTACTGGCATAAAAATAGACATATAAATCAATGAAATGGAATAGAGAGCCCAGAAATAAACCCACACCTTTATAGTAAATTAATATTTGACAAAGTAAGCAAAAACATACAAGGGGTTAAAGACAGTCTATTCAATCAATGTTGTAGGAAAAATTGTACAGATATATGCAAACAAATGAAACTAGACCACATTCTTACACTGCACACAAAAATAAATTCAAAATGAATTAAAGATGTAAATGTTAGTCTAAAACCATAAAAGTCCGGGAAGAGCTCAGTTGGCATTGCTCAGTTGTTGAGCATAGACCTATGAACCAGGAGGTGACAGTTCAATTCCAGGTCAAGACACATGCCCAGGTTGCCAACTCAATCCCCAGTGTGGGACGTGCAGGAAGCAGCTGATCAATGATTCACTCTCATCATTGATGTTTCTCTCTCTTTCTTCCTCTTTCTTCCTCTCTGAAATCAATAAAAATATATAGGTTTTAAAAATCCTAGAAGAAAACATAGGCAGCAAAATCTCAGATATTTCTTGTAGCAATATATTTTTCTGATATATCTCCCCAGGCAAGGGAAACAAAATAAAAAATAAACAAATAGAACTATATCAAAATAAAACGGTTTTGCAGAGCAAAGGAAATCATGAAAAAGATGAAAAGACAACCCATTGAATGGCAAAACACATTTGCCAATGATATATCAGATAGAAAGTTAATATCTAAAATTTATAAAGAATTTATAAAACAATACCAGAAAACCAAACTATCCAATTAAAAAGGGACCCAATAAGACACTTTTCCAAAGAGGACATACAGATGGCCAATAGATGTATGAAAAGATGCTCAATGTCATTAATCATCAGAAAAATGCAAATTAAAATCACAATGAGAAATCACCTCAGACTGTCAGAATGGCTATCATCAATAAATCATCAGTAGGAAAAACCAAGATGGCAGCATAGGTGAATATTTAAACTACTGCCTCACACAACAATTTCAGAACTATAGCTAAAAAAACAGGGTGAACATCATCCAGAACAGAAAAGCTGGCTAAGTGGAAATTCTACAACTAGAAGGAAAGAGAGAGGACTCAAAGGAGCTGCAAAAAGCTGAGGTATGGAGAGATGCATGTGGATATGAAGGATGGAGGAGTGCCTGGCTGGCTTCCTCTAGCAGGAAGGAGACAGAAATGCCCTACAATACTGAATCCCACTTCTGACTGCACTGAACCCCAATTCTGGGCAAGACTCATACAGGGAGAGTCTGGACTGTTGTGAAAAGGGAGAAGTGCATGGAAACTTAGGGGAGCCACAAAAGGCAGAAGACTGGAGGTGTGTACAAGTGTGCACAGAAAGGACTGACTGCTGATTGTGCCTCTGGCTTTCTCTAGTGGGAGGAAGACAGAGCCTCCCAACTGCACTGAAACCCACTTCCGACTGCACTGAACCCCCGTTTCAGGCGAGATCCTGGGGACCCAGACTCATATGGGTCCCCAGAGTGCACCAAAAATCAGGGGAACCAGAAAAGCAAAGGTCTGGAGGCACACGCATATGAGGCACACAGAGAGGGCTTCAGTGATTACCGAGGGACACTGAGGCCCAGGGGCCACTTGGGCAGGGCTGACAGAAGCCAAAGTGTCTGCTCAGCCCTGAGACTCTGCCCCATTGAAGCTGAACACAGGGGCTTTTGAAATTTTGCAAGTCTTGTCCATAAGGCTGACTCCAGCATAGAAGTTCTCCCAGTGTAGACACAGCTGATCCTCACAACAAATTGGCTTGGAGGTCAATTCCCCCCAGTGATACCAACAACAATCAAGACTTAACTACAACAAGGCTATACACAGTCCACAAAGGGGTGCAGCAAGAGAGTCCACTGGGCCATATGGGACACCTAACACACAAAGCTACTCTACCAACTCAGGGAAGCAGTGAAAATGCAGAGACAAAGGAACAGATCACAAACAAAAGAAATGGAGGAAAACAAATGACTGAATATAGAGTTTAAAACCATGGTTATAAGGTTTTTTAAGAATTTCCTAGAAAAGATGGATAAATTTAGTGTAACCAAGAGGATATGAAAAAGGGCCAATAGAAATTCAAAACACACTGAATGAAAGAAAATATATACAGAGACCTAACAGCAGACTAGAGGAATGCAAGAATCAAGTCAAAGATTTGAAATACAAAGAAGCAAAAAACATTCCACTGGAAAAGCAAAAAGCAAAAAGAATCCAAAAATGTGAAGATAGTGTAAGGAACCTCTGGGACAACTTCAAGCATACCAACATCAGAATTGTGGGGGTGCCAGAAAAAGAGAGAGACCTATTTGAAGAAATAATGGCAGAAAACTTCCCCCAACTGGCACACAGAACCCCAAACAAAAGGAATCCAAAGAGGACTATACCAAGACACATCATCATTAAAATACCAAGTGCAAAAGACAAAGAGAGAATATTAAAAGCAGCATGAGAAAAACAGTTAATTACCTACAAGGGAGCACCCATATGATTGTCAGTTGATTTCTCAACAGAAACTATGCATGCCCGAAGGGAGTGGCAAGAAATATTAAGCTGAAACCGGTTTGGCTCAGTGGATAGAGCGTCGGCCTGTGGACCGAAAGGTCCCAGGTTCCATTCCAGTCAAGGGCAAGTACCTTCGTTGCGGGCACATCCCCAGTGGTGGGTATGCAGGAGGCAGCTGATTGATGTCTCTCTCTCATCGATGTTTCTAACTCTCTATCCCTCTCCCTTCCTCTCTAAAAAATTAATAAAATATATTTTTTTAAAAAGAAATATTTAAAGTGATGAATTGCAAGAACCTACAACCAAGATTACTCTACTCAGCAAAGCTATCATTCAGAATTGAAGGGCAGATAAAGAGCTACACAGATAAGAAAAAAAGGAGTTTATCAACACCAAACCAGTATTATATGAAATGCTGAAAGGTACTCTTTAAGGAGAGGAGGAAGAAGAAAAAGATAAAGATAAAAATTATGAACAAGAAATACATATCTATCAAAAAGTGAATCTAGCCGAGACCGGTTTGGCTCAGTGGACAGAGCGTCAGCTTGTGGACTGAAAGGTCCCAGGTTCAATTCCAGTTGGGGGCATGTACCTTGCTTGCGGGCACATCTCCACAGTGGTGCGTGCAGGAGGCGGCTGATCGATGTCTCTCTCTCATCAATGTTTCTGACTTTCTATATCTCTCCCTTTCTCTCTGTAAAAAATCAATAAAAAAAAAAGTGAATCTAAAAATCAAGTGAATTAAAAATCTGATAAACAGGATAATAGAATCAGGGGCATAGAAAGAGAGTGGACTGACATTTCTCAGGGGGAAAGGAGTGAGGTGGGTGCAGGGAGAGACTGGACAAAAATCATAAATCTATGGATGAGGACAATGGGGTGGGTGCAATGGCAGAAGGAGGGGTGGGAGCAGATGGAAGGGAGCTATCGGGTAAAAAAGGAACAATTGTAATAATCTGAACAATAAAGATTAATTAAATAAAAAAATAATAAAATAAAATATAAATAAATCATCAAATAAGTGTTGTTGAGGATATGGAGAAAAGGGAACTCTCAGACATTGTTAGTGGGGATGCAGATTGATGCAGCCATTGTGGAAAGCAGCATGGAGTTACCTCAAAAAATTAAAAATGGAACTGCCTCATGACCCAACAAGGAATTTATCTGAAGAAACATTAATTTGAAAGAATATATGCATCCCTATGTTCACTGCAGTGCTGTTTACAATAGCCAAGATTTGAAAGAAGCCCAACTGTCCATCAGTAGATAAACAGATAAAACAGGTATGGTTCACTTATATAATAGAATACTACTTGGCCATACAAAGGAAGAAAATTTTACCCTTCGGGACATCATTGTTGGACCTGGAGAACAATATATTAAGTGAAATAAACCAGTTGGAGAAAGACAAATACCATATGATTTCACTCATATGTGGAATTTAATGAACAAATTGAACTAACAAGCAAAATAGAGACAGACTTATATATGGAGAACAAATAGACAGCTCTGGTGTATGTGTGTGTGTGTGGAGGTGGGGCAGGGTATTGGAGGAGGTGGAGCAATTGAGTAAAAAAGGAGAAAAAGAGAGAATGAACTCATGGAAACAGATAGCAATATAGTGATTGTGGGAGGTATGCGTAGCAATATAGTGATTGTGGGAGGTATGCATGAAAGAGAGTATAAGGAGGATATATGGTAATGGAAAAAATATAAAATAAAATAAAGAAAAATTATGCTATTTCAAAAAAATATTGTTTATTACCATCACAAATGATATCCCCAGAGTAATTCCAAGGAATTTTTTTTCTCCCAGAGAGGAAGTGAAAGGAAGAAAGAGATAGAAATATCAATTGAGAATCATTGATCAGCTACCTTCTGCACCTACTCCACTGGAGATAAGCCCACAATCCTTACCGGAAATCAAATCATGACCTCCTGGTCCATAGTTCCACACTCAAACACTGAGCTATGCCCACCAGGGCCAAGGACATGTTTTGATGATATAGAGATACAGAGAAGTTAATTTTTTTTTTTAAATAGCAACAAATTAGTCATTTCTTAGAAGACCAAAATTATTTTATCTATAATTTCACGCTACTACAAACAGATTTCAGGTTAATTTAATATACACTGAGTGGCCAGATTATTATGCATTCAGAGATTCAGATTATTATGATCTCTGAATGCATAATAATCTGGCCACTCAATGTATATCCTATATAATAAAAGGCTATGCAAATTGTCCCCTCGACCAGGTATTCTCCCAGCAGGCAGGCCAGCCAACGGCTCGTGTCTCCTACCCCTGGCCAGGCTGGCCAGACTCCCCTTTCCTCATGCATGAATTCATGCACTGAGCCTCTAATATATATAAACACGCACACACACACACACACACACACACACACACACGCACACACACTGAGTAGCCAGATTATTATTATGCATTCAGAGATCATAATAATCTGACCATTCAGTGTAAATAGGAGAAGACAACATTAAAACATTGTGCTCCATATTGTATTTGGCCATTCAGCAGATTTTTAAATAAATAAAAATGTAGCCCAGCTAGTATGGCTCAATGGTTGAGCATCTACCCATGCACCAAGAGGTTACTGGTTCTATTCTCAGTCAGGGCACTTGCCTAGGTTTTGTGCTTGATCCCCAGTGGGAAGCATGCACGAGGCAGCCCATTGATGTTGATGTTTCTCTCTCTCTCTCCCCACCTTTCCCTTTCTGTCTCTCAAAAATCAATAAAAACATTAAAAGAAAAAGAATTACAAAATGGCAGCTAGACATTAAAAATAATAATTAATAATAATAATGTATACCCCGGCCAGCATGGCTCAGTAGTTAAGCGTCGACCCTTGAACCAGGAGGTTCCAGTTCAATTCCTGGGCAAGGCACATGCCCAGGTTGTGGACTCGATCCTCAGTTTGGGGTATGCAGGAAGTAGCTGATCAATGACTGTCTTTTATTATTGATGTTTCTACCACCCTCTCCTTCTTCCTTCCTCTCTGACATCAATAAAAAGATATTAAAAAATAAATTTAAATATCTTCAAAAGAGGAAATGCTGCTTTTAAGAAGAACTGGTTCTAGGGTAGAGTTAAAATTGTTTCCAGAAGATTATCTCCAGATTAATCGGATATGAAACCTTAAATTATCCCCTCAAAACCCAAGAAAACAGGAAAGAACCCGATATATTTAAGGATCTAATTTCTGACAAAGATATTATGTGACCATGAATTAAAGACACAAAATACTTCATATATAAATGTGTCTATTTCCTTAAACATGAGACTACACAGGAGGCCTCAGAGACTGCCTTTCCCTTCACATGCTCAAAAACATCTATTCAAGAGTATTTCATTATTTTTATAATTTTATATTTATACTTCATAAATAAATAAAATGTTAAATACTCTCTTTATGATCATGGACAAGTTATGGAATCTATCCCAACCCATCTTTGTTTTATCATAGGGAAGATGGAAATCATAATTTATAGGTAGCTCCTACAAATGTTAGGAAATTTAAAAGCTATAATGTAAATAAAGTGCAGTGGCTGGCCCATAGGAAAAGATCAGCATTCTATAAAATATCTTGATAGTTTTTCTGTGCCCTTACGTTTTTAGCCTTCATGGCAGTTTTGTTTGTGTTATTTAAAGTCTTCATTACTTCTGTACAACACCAACAACAACAACAACAAAAAAAACAGAAAAAGAATTTTTTTTTTCTTTAGAAGCATTTCTTCATTACACTATGATTCCCAAAAAAAATGCTTTTAGTCATTTTTATGTATAGTGGACACACAAATACCAGGGAATTAAAACTCTTTTTCCCATGCCCATGTTGTTTGAACAAAGAGAAAAGCTTTTGTTTTATTTTCTGGTAAGTGATATTTCTAAGACCTGGGAAATATGAAAGCAGCTGAAAGCACATGAAATAAATTATGCAGGCAACAATCTTGATAACCAATAGCAATATCAACTACATTTGATTTTGTTTAGTAAGTTTATGAACCAGGCAGAACAGCTACAGGAAATTCTACTTTGTTGGGAACAAGGGAATACTATACAAAGGACTAAAGTGTTCAGGAATATACAGGGTGTCCCCCTAAAATGTATACACACTTTGAATAATTATTAATTCCAATGGGTTAAATGTGAAAAGAAACATCAATGGAGCTATCAGCTATTAACTGTATATTCATTTTGGAGAGACACCCTATATATAACAGACAGCTATATCACAGATTATATGACAGGAAGAGAAGGAAGCAATGTGCCTTTTCAACTAGTTTGCAAACTTCCTGGCCTAAATTATAGCACTGCAGTTTTATTAGAGTTGTGATCATTCCACTGGAAAAGACCACAGTCCTGTTTACTTTGGCCATTTTCATGCTTTCCTGCAGTATTTTTCTGGATGCTAACTGCTATTCACATTAAAACAAGCACACCTCAAAGTCTAAGAAAATACTGTAATGCCAAAGGGGTTTGGAATAAAACTCTTTAAAGTTCTTATAATAGACATTAAGAAGAAAACAGATGAAGCAGTTCCCACTTAAAAGAATCGTGCTAATTACATGATGTAACCATTCTGTTTCTGTAACCATACAGTACCTTGTAAGCATTCTATGTGTACAGGACAATCATTCAGGAATTGTCACCATAACAAGCAAATGAAGAAAACAGTGATATCCTACAAGAATTTTGGCATCAGCCCTTTGTTTTTATAGGTTTTGAATTGGTAAGAGTTGTCCTAATTCTAACATATGCCTGGAAGTAATAGTATGTTTTAACTAATCAAGCTATGGCCAGTGGTTGCACTGATAAGCCAAAAGCACCCTTTTCTATTTATTTACAAAAGAATTAGATACTGATAATATAGCTCCAGCCAGAAAATTGCAGCCCTATAAATGTTCTCTGTGTATCCTCCCTGCTTAATTAAACATCAACAGGACTAAGTTTTCTTGGAAATCACTCAATTTGCTAAAGGGTAATAGAGATGAGTCTTCATGGACTGGAATCAAAAGAAAAGTCTAAAGAGTTACAAGTTCAAACGAAAAAATGCTTTATTATATTTAAGGTGTTTTTTTTTTCTTCCAAGTTATAACTAGCATTTCAGGTCCACATTCCTCCCCTGTACACCAAATCTATATACAGCCAAGTCCTAATTAGCATTGCCTGGAGGGGAATACAATTTATGGTTCACAAATTTTCCAATTTCTTCAACCTTTCGAGAAATATTCTTTAATCCATATTCACCTCAGTCCAGAGTAAACTCTTTTTTTTTTTGCTCTCCAAACAATTAAAAGTAATTTTTAGCAAAATTTGTTGTTTTTGTTTTATGAGAACAAAAATCACATCAATTTCAATATAAAAATAAGAAACAAATACAGAGACCTTAACTTCTCATTTATACATTTAGGATATTTTTGTAGCAATATTCAATGAGGTTAAGAAATAGTCCGTGAAATTACTCTTTTTTTCTTTCTATTTCTTCTCTCTAGCTGCTCTAATATTAATTTAAAATAAAACTTTGTATAATCACAACCATGTTCTTATTTTATTATCTAAAATTTGGAGCTTTTATTTCAAATTTTGGTATCAACTAAATATATAACCATGGTCTTATTAAAAGTGTCATAACTAAATCGGCTGTACTACGCAGCTCTCCTATGCAAATGAGGTTTAAATCTATTCTATTCTGTCCTGGCCCACTTTCCTTTCAGACTATTCGGCCAGGCTTACCCCAGATCCTGGATTCTGGCTCTTCTTCTTCTTCCTTCTTTGTACCACTAAGTGACAGCCCTAACTAAGACTGTCAAATAAATTATTTGAGTTTTTCAAAATAAGGAGGGCAAGTATGAATAGCACAAGCCATTCGGCACAAACTGGCCATTGGTTTCTCATTCAGTTCTGTACTGCTTTTACAAACCCTTCCTGGAAGGAGGGGAAAGGATGGGAGATGCAACAACAATGAACTGGGGGTAAGGGGGGGCGCATAAGGCGGGGGGATTCGTTTACTTTCTTCTTTGTTCATCTTTTATTAGCCCTCCTGATGTTTCCTGGATAGATCTTCTCTATTGTATATCTCTATGTACCTTTAGGAACTAATCTGCGTTTTACAAGCCTACTTTGTGTTCAGAGAATAGCTTAAAAGAAGTTTGTTTTTGTGATGTGGTTAGCAACTTTTGATTATAATAACAATAGGAATGGAATTTAGTAAGGGTTCAAATTTACATCTCCTTTCACCTTCCCCTCTGTGATCCATTCACTAGCAAATAACTGAAGAGAGATGTCTGGAAAAGCATTTCCCACCCCCTCCTTCACCCCAAAGAACATCTAACGCTCTATCTGCTGACCCAAAGCTGTTAGGGCTAATAGTTACTTTTTAAAAATTTATCTATATTGAAAGTATTACAGATGTCTCCCCCTTCCCCCCATCCCATTGACCCCCTTACCCTGCTCCCACCCTACCCCCCAGACCTCCACCACTCTATTGTCTGTGCTAATAGTTACTTCTAAAGCCAAAAGATTTCAATCAAGCCTTTCTGTGCACATTACATTTACATTAATTAAAAGTAATGACAATATTAGTGCCAAGTTACCATAATTTTTTGAAACAAGGACCAGCATTGGTAGGATCCAACAGGGGAGGGAACAGGTGCACTATAAGAACTCAAACTATTTTTCCTCCATTTCCTATCTATTACCTGGTTGGGAAAAGGAAGTTACTATTAAAAGGAACAAATGAAAATGTTTTATGTGGCCTTTTTTTTTTTTCCAGAGATGTAGGGAGAAGGAGAGAGAGAGAAACATCATTGATGAGAGATAATCATTGATTGGCTGCCTCTTGCACTTCCCCTACTGGGAACTGAGCCAGCAATCTGGGCATGTGACCTTGACTGGAATCGAACCTGGGATCCTTTAGTCTGCAGGTCGACGCTCTATTCACTGTGCCAAACCAGCCTGTGCTTATATGGCTTTTTTTATTGTTTTGTTTTGAGTGTGTTCTTTTTCTTTCAATGATTTTTCAAATACATTTTTAAAAAATCTGTACATGCCAATGCCCTGCAAACTGCAAAGTCTTGGGTTTGATTGCAGTGATGGACATGTACCTTGGTGGCAGGGTCAATCCCCAGCCCTGGTCAGGGTGCGAGTGGGAAGCAACCAGTTGATGTGTCTCTACCACATAGATGTTTCTCTATTTCTGTTTCTACCTCTCCCTTCCACTCTCTCTGGAAATCAATGGAAAAATATCCTTGGGTCAGGATTAACAAAAAGTATAAAATAAAAACATTTCAAAAGAAATGGATAATCCCTACAATTGGATAATCCTTCCATATATGCATCACTGATGGAAAATACTCTTTTTGACCCATGGTTGGTTGAATCCATGGATGCAAAACCAGAGGCTATGGAGAGACGACCGTATTTTTCTAACCTGTGTATAAGTGGAACAGTTCAAACCAAAATTGTTCAAGACAAACTGTATATGTGTGTATTTTACTCCACAAAGTAAATGAGATCAAAGGTTGTTGTTTACTCTGATAAGATCAATTTGGTGGAATGATGGGTCTAAAAGGCAGTTTAAAATATGTTTCTTTATCTGCAATCAGCTCTGAAAAAATCAGGTGCAAGGTAAATAATGAATATACAGATATTCATTTCACAATTTTCTTTTTGTTTATGTTTAAATTTTTCCATAATAAGAAGTTAAAAAAAAGTAAAAGAATGGATTCAAGAGAAAATAAGAGGAGGGAAAACTGGAGACAGATGATAAAAAACATAGGCAACTCTTTCAAAAGTTTGTTCTAAAGAAAAGGAAAGAAATAGGATAGTATCTGGAGGATATCTGAGATCCAGAGAGATTTTTTTTTTTTTTTTGAGATAGGAGAAAATATAGCAAATGACCCAGGAGAGAAGGAGGAAATATTAAAAATGAAGCAAAGATTGGGGGCCTACTGGAGAGAGAAGTTTAAGTGAGTGAGGAAAGGGGAGGATTGTGAAGATAGAATGGCAGGAAATAGGCAGAATAGTCCAGGCCAAAGTGACAGAGCCTTAAATCCCCCTTGAGCAAGGCTGGATTTTACTCAGATGACAATATTGGGAAACATCAAAGGATTTTAAGCAGGGGAATGGCTTGTTAGGTTTGTCTTTAGATAACAACAGCTATCTAAGATGGGATTTAATTTAGAATGGGAACTGATCCCTACTGCTCAAATTTGGTATGTTTTATAGGGTACCAAGACCTTCAGTGGGTGGCATTTTACTTTGTTTTGAAAATCCTTTGAGTGTCAACAAATGGTTTGCCTCACACAATAATATCACCATTCATTATGTCACTACACAAAGTGTAATGGTCTCTGTAATTTAATATATAAAAATTGGTATCCCATCATTGTTTTTAAGTTGTATTTAACTTCTAATGAGAATAAACATTTCCATATGTATACTTATTTTTGTATTTCTTTTTCACTGCACATTTTCTATTGGTGGGCTGTAGAAAAGTGTGTAAACATCACTTGTAAGCTTTCAATTTCTTTTTGAGGAAATAAATACATTAACAAAGTATTGAGAAAGAAGAGAAAGTAAGAAAAAAATCTGGACCTATTTTGAATTATTTGCAATTGGGGATAAAGCTTTGGTGTAGTCTCAAAAAAAGAAGTTTATATATACTTCTCAAAAATATTAAAATCACTGGTTCTTATTAAATAGCTATCTAAATGAGGGAAATATAATATATTTGTTGTTGTAATGCAGGAGTAAGTTAAAGTATTTTCATAAAGAACCAGATAGTAATATTTTAATCTTAGCATTCCATATGGTTTTTGTTGCAGCTATTCAAGTCTGCTTTTGTATTGAAAAAGCAACCACAGACATTATTTAAACAAGTATAGCTGTATTCTGATAAAATTCTGATAAAATTATATTAATGGACACTAAAACTTGAATTTCATATCATTTTCACATGTCATGAAATAAAATTCTTCTTTTATTTTTGTCCATTATTTAAAAATGTAAAAATCATTCTTTGCTCATGGATTATTCAAAAAATAGGCCCATAATCTGAAGTTTGCTTACTTTTCCTAAAATGACTTAATAATTTATTTTTAAGAATAAGCATTTCATCCTAACTGGTTTGGCTTAGTGAATAGAGCATCAACCTGGGACTGAAAGGTCCCAGGTTTGATTCCGGTCAAGGGCATGTACCTTAGTTGTGGGCACATCCCCAGTGGGAGGTGTGCAGGAGGCAGCTGATCAATGTTTCTCTCTCATCGATGTTTCTAACTCTCTATTCCCCACCCTTCCTCTCTGTAAAAATTCAACAAAATATGTATTTTTTAAAAAGAATTTCAGGACTCAACAGCCCTTCTATTCCCCAAATCAAGATAGTAGCATATATATTACATACTAAATGACAAATTAAAAAAAGCACATGAGTATGTGTGCCTAAAAGTTGAAGATAGCATTAAATTAGATCATGCAAGTAATTCACAAGAATTCATTTTTTTAAATAAAAAAGCTTGTCTAATATTCAAATTCTTGCCTTTAATTGCATTAATGTATTTCCTTGGCAGCTAGGCAATGGTAATGGACAAAGTTCTAGAAATAGAGTTCACAGTTCTGATATGAGCTTGCTGTGTAATTTTAGGCAATCATTTAAATTTTCTTAACTTTTATCTTCATTTATAAAATAATGCCATTAAACCATCTTAAACCTAAACATTCTTCCAGCTGTGATTTCTTATCAAGTCTATTGGTTTACAGCATAAAATATTTAATTTAGGCTATATTTCTTAAATGTATGGGTCCTGAGTAGATAAAACATTATTAAATCATATTTGTCTTTGGTCACCACTGATTCCAAGTACCAAAAACATAGTAAGGACTTAATAAATGTGTTAAAAAATAAAAATATATAAATTATCTCACTTTATAAAACTGTATAAAAAGCAACTTAGATAAATTAATTTATTCATTTAGCAAATATTTTCTTGACAACAACTATGTATTAGACACTGAAACTAGACAGACACCAAGAGTAATAAGTCATATACCTTTCCTGGAAATTTCAGTCTGGTGAACTTAAGAGTTGGGCCACAAGGGGTGATAGTAAAATTTATTTATGCCAATTTTGCCTTTTATTTTCCCTTTATAATTCCAATATAAACACTTTATTTTTTTAATATATTTTTATGATTTCAGAGAGGGAGAGAGTCAGATAAAAACCTCAATGAGAAAGAATTATTGAACAGCTGTCTCCTGCATACCCTCTACAGGGCATCAAGCCCACAACCTGGGCATGTGCCCTTGACCAGAATTAAACCTGGGACCCTTCAGTCTGCAGGCAGATGCTCAATCCACTGAGCAAAACCAGCTAGGGCAACACTTCATAAAAAGATGAAAATCTGAAATAAAAAATTGTTTCTATGTCTTTAGAAATGAATAAATATTATTTACTATAATTTGTTCTCTCCCTAGCTCAGTGTCTTTTTTATATGTAAAACACAAACACATGCATATTCTCATGGATCTTTTAATACATGACCTTTTATTTTTCATGTCTAAAAATGTTAACTAGCTTATTAATAAGTGAGGATTATTATATAACTAGAAGCTCAGTGGACAAAATTTGTGCAAGGGGTGGGTTGTCCTTCATCCCAGCCTGTTCCCTCTCCATCTGGGACCCCTTTAGGGATGTCCAACTGCCCGTGTAGGCCCGATCCAGCCAGTTGGACATCCCTCTCACAATCCAGGACTGCTGGCTCTCAACTGCTCACCTGCCTGCCTTCCTGATTGCTCCTAACTGCTTCTGCCTGTCAGCCTGATCACCCCCTAACCAATCCCCTGCCAGCCTGATTGATGCCTAACTGCTTCCCTGCCAGTCTATTTGCCCCTAACTGCCCTCGCCTGCAGGCCTAGGTCCCTCCCCCCACTCCCCACAACTGCCCTTCCCTGCAGGCTTGGTCACCCCCAACTTCCCTCTTCTGCCAGCCTGGTCACTCCTAACTACCCTCCCATGCAGGCTTGATCATCCCCAGCTGCCCTCTCTTGCAGGCCTCATCCCTTCCACCTGCCTCCCCTGTTGGCCATCTTGTGGCTGCTATCATGTATCCACATGGAGGCATGATATTTTGACCAAATGAGGGCAGTCATCTTATATGTTGGAGTGATGGTCAATCTGCATATTACTCTTTTATTAGTTAGGATAGAGGCCTGGTGCATGGGTGGGGGCCAGCTAGTTTGCCCTGAAGGGTGTCCTGGATCAGGGTGGGTGTTCCCTTGGGGTGTGGGGTGGCCTGGTGAGGGGCCTGTGGTGGTTTGTAGGCCAGCCACTCGCCCGCCCCTCTCCCCCCTCTCAGTGACCCAAGTGGAGGCCCTGGTATCTGGGATGTATTTATCTTCTACAGTTGAAACTTTATAGCCTGGAGAGGAGCCAAGCCTTCTGCTTGCACAGTCATTGAAACTTTGTTACCTTAAGCAGAGGCCTGGGTGGGCCAGGGTTTGTAGAAAGCAAAAAATACCCAAGCCTCCTGCCTGCTCTCTCTGTGGCCGTAGCAATCATGGTTGGGTTAATTTTCATACTTATTCTGATTGGCTGGTGGGTGTGGCTAGTGGGCGTAGCTGGTGGGTATAGCAGAAGTACAGTCAATTTGCATATTACTCTTTTATTACATAGGATGAGAATTCCAGGTATTGAAAAAGTATAATAGTCAAATATTTAACCTAGCCTATATTTTTTTAAATTATAGGCTATGAAGCCTACTATCATTATGTGAACATAATAATAAACAACAGTCTAATCTGGCCAGACCATAGCAATAACATTGGAGGATCTGGAAGGCACAGTATTCAAGCAAGGACTGTTGATGTTGGGTAAATAGATACAGTCAAAATTCCTAACTGATTTGGCTCAGTGGATAGAGCTTCAGCCTACAGACTGTAGGGTCCCAGGTTCAATTCCATGCAAGGGCACATGCCTTGGTTGTGGGCTCAATCTCCAAGTGGGGCATGCAGGAGGCAGGTCAGTCAATGATTCTCTTTTAATTGATGTTTCTCTCTCTCCCTCTTCCTTCCTCCATGAAACAATAAAAAATATATTTTAAAAAATTTTCTTCTGATGCTACTTTACTTAGTGAAATAGTATATAAGCAAGGTCAAAACTGAGCATGAAATAGCAAGAATGTGGAAAGATGCTGAAAGTTGGAGGGGGAAAAATAATGAAATAATTACCTCGGACACTTTTTTTTTCCCTCAAATAACCTCTGAAATAATTTTTTTTAAAACTATGTCCTCACATATTTTTTAAGTTGACATTCAAAATTCTTCATTATGGCATTAAAAAGTTGCTACACATATCATGTTTGGTACATTGTAATTGTAGATATCTTAAATAAAACCTTTACATTATTTTCCTTAATGTAAACACTAGAATCACTAAGTATAATTTACAAAAATTAAAAATATGACTCACACAAATATAAAGTGAGCATATACCAAAGATTTATTTAAGTCATTAATAAGGGAACCAGCAGAATGGTAAACTGGGTTCAAATAATTATTGGAGAGAATGTTCATAGGTTCTAAGATGAAGAATGATGAAATAAGATTGCTAAATTATATATAAAACTCATTATTGTTATACAGTGCCATAAAAATGTAACTTTTGAGTTATCTTTTCTCATTCACATCTCTACTAGATAAAAATTATTCACATCTCTACCAGACAAAATTCATTTGCAATGCTATTGAACAAAGAATCTTTTCAATGCTATTAGTTTTCTGCAATCTAGCATCTGCCCAATACTTAACTCAGTGGGTTGATTAACAGTAAATAGTAGGTGAGAAAAGGTACATATCTTTAGAAAATTATATAACTCATGTTTTTAGCTTGCTAGACAACACTTCAATATGACTGAAAAACCATTGTTTATTCGTTTGCCTGTTTGCCTGTGTCAGATGTTTTATTTCTTATCAAAATTACATAATAATCTGATATCCAAAATTATTTATTTAAAAAAAACATTTACTCTTCTTTTATAGAATAATTTACATTTTTCTTTTTTTCTCTGACATAGTGTTTTTATTTATCTTCCCTAATTCTAATTTAATATGTATTTTTCTGTGTGACTATTCTTCACTTAGTATTTCTACAATAAGAATGAGAAAACAAAGTAATAAGTGGCTGAGTTGAGGAAAGAATGAAACATCAAATATAATAATTCATAACTATAGTAAATAACTTCTGAACCACACAGTCTTTAGTCTACAAGATTATAAGTTTAGATGGTTTCCTGAAAAAAAATTATCTTGAAGAGATATTTGCTTTCTCTTGTTCATTGCAGCATTATATACAACAGCCAAGATAAGGGAGAAACCTAAATGTTCATTAACAGAACAATGAATAAAGAAAATGTAGTACATACATACAGTAAAAGATTTCAGCTTAAAAAATAAAATTGTCCATATGTGATAACAATATGGATGAACTTTGAGGACATTATGCTAAGGGAAATAATTCAGTCATTGAAGGACAATAACTGCATGACTTCACTTATATGAGGTATCTAAAATAGTTAAATAGTTGTTGCTCATGGAAGCAAAAAAATAGAATTGTGGTTGCCCAGTGCTGGAGGGACAACATAAAATTTCAGTTATTTTCCTGGCTGGTAAGGCTCAGTTGGTTGAACATCATCCCATGCACCAAAAGACACCAGTTCGATTCCAGGTCAGGGGACGTGCCTGTGCTGTGGGCTCAATCACTGGTGGGGGTGGGGGGAGCATGCAGGAGGCAGCCCATTGATATTCTCTCATGGTTGATGTTTCTCCCTCCCTCTCTCTAAGATTAATTAAAAAAAAACATTACAATTTTTTCAGGTATGCAAGATGAATAAATTCTAGAGATCTGTTGTACAACACTGTGC
>PVJN01041934.1:0-18512 GCA_004026805.1 Lasiurus borealis | reverse complement strand
CAGCGCGCGCGTCTCCGTACCTCAGCTTTTTGCTGTTCCTCTGGGTGTCTGTGAACCCCTCTCTTTCCTTCTAGCTGTAGAACTTCCACTCAGCCAGCTTTCCTGTGGTTCTGGATGATGTCTGTTCTGTCTTTTAGTTGTAGTTTTGAAATTGTTGTGCGAGGCAGCAGTGTAGGTGTTTACCTATGCCGCCATCTTTTTTCACCCCAGGCTAAGGATTGAAGGGTTCTGGGTTTGATTCTAGTCACGGGCACATGCTCAGGTTGCAGGCTCGATCCCCAGTAGGAGGCATGCAGAAGGCAGCCAACAGATGTTTTCTTCTCATAGATGTTTCTCTCTCTCCCTCCCCCTTCCTCTCTCTGAAATCAATAAACACATATTAAAAAAAAAATACCAAGAGATAATCCAAGATGGCGGCATAGGTAAACACCTACACTACTGCCTCACACAACAATTTCAAAACTGCAACTAAAAGACAGAACAGACATCATCCAGCACCACAGGAAAGCTGGCTGAGTGGAAATTTTACAACTAGAAGGAAAGAGAGGGGCTCACGGAGACGCAGAGGAGCTGCAAAAAGCTGAGGTACGGAGACTTAGGCGTGGAGAGAGCGGGTGCCAGAGTACCTGGCTGGCTTTCTCTGGCGGGAGGGAGACGGAGACTCCCAACGGCACTGAACCCCTTATCCTATGGCACTAAACCCCACATCCAGCCGAAACTCATACGGGGGGAGTTTGGACTGTGAAAAGGGAGAAGTGCACAGAAATTTAGGAGAGTGGGGAAAGGGCATAAGTCTGGTGGTATGCACAGCACTGCACGCAGAAGACTGACTGCTGATTGTGCTGCTGGCTTTCATGAGTGGGTGGGAGACAGAGCCTCCCAATTGCACCACTTCTAACTCCACTAAACCCCAGTTTCGGGTGAAACCCTGGGGACCCAAACTCATATGATCCCGGAATGCAGGGGAGCCGGAACGTCAGCGGTCTAGAGACACTGCGCAAGTGCATGTGCACAGAGACTGCTCCAGCAATTAGCTAGTCATGTGAGACCCAGGGGCTGTGGAGGGCAGGACCGACTGGAAGGCAAGGCGGTCCCTTAAGCCCTGAGACTCCACCCATCCCAAGCTCAACAGAGAGGCTTTTGCAGTTTTGCAAGTCTTGTATCATAAGGCTGAATCCAACACAGAAGTTCTCCCAGCATAATGAAAATGCAGAAACAAAGGAAGAGATCACAAACAAAAGAAATGGAGGAAAACAAATGACTGGATATAGAGTTCAAAACATTAGTTATAAGGTTTTTTCAAGAATATCCTAGAAAAGATGGATAAATTTAGTAAGACCCAAGAGGAGATGAAAAAGGACCAACTAGAGATGGGAAAGGACCAATTAGAGATCAAAAAGGACCAACTAGAAATTAAACATACACTGACTGAAATAAAAATATTATACAGAGATCTAACAGCAGACTAGAGGAAGGCAAGAATCAAGTAAAAAATTTGAAATATAAAGAATCAGAAAACACTCAACTGAATAAGCAAGAAGAAAAAAGAATCCAAAAATGTGAAGATAATGCAAGGAGTTTCAGGGACAGCTTTATATACCAACATCAGAATTGTGGGGGTGCCATAAGAAGAGAGAGAGCAAGATACTGAAAACCTATTTGAAGAAATAATGACTGAAAACTTCCCATATAAGTCTGGTGAAAGAAATAGACTTATAAGTCCAGAAAGCTCACAGAACCCCATATAAAAGGAATCCAAAGAGGACTACACCAAGACATATCATAATTAAAATACCAAGAGCAAAAGACAAAGAGAATATTAAAAGCAGCAAGAGAAAAACAGTTCATTACCTATAAGGGAGCACCCATACGACTGTCAGCTGATTTCTTAACAGAAACTATGCAGGCCAGATGGGAGTGGCAAGAAATATTCAAAGTGATGACTAGCAAGAACCTACAACCAAGAATAATCTATGCAGCAAAGCTATCATTCAGAATTGAAGGGCAGATAAAGAGCTTCACAGATAAGAAAATGCTAAAGGAGTTAATCAACTCCAAACCAGTATTATATGAAATGCTGAAGGGTATTCTTCAAGAAGAGGAAGAAGAAAAAGATAAAAGGTAAAAAATTATGAACAACAAAGACATATCTATCAACAAGTGAATCTAAAAATTAAGTGAATTAAAAATTTTATCAACAGAATAAACTGGTGAATATAATAGAATCAGGAGCACAGAAAGGGAATGGACTGATAATTCTCAGGGGGAAAGGGGTGAGGGGTGTACAGGGAGAAACTGGACAAAAATCATACACCTATGGATGAGATCAATGGGAGGGAGGGACGGGTAGAGGGAGGGGTAGGAGCCGGGTGGAGGGGAGTTATGGAGGGGAAAAAAGAGAAACAAATGTAATAATCTGAATAATAAAGATTTAATTAAAAAATACCACCAATTACCAGTTATACTAAATTTTTTATAGAAAGTGCGAAAAAACAGAATGCTGTGAATTCAATTAAGCACTCAATCATCAATTATCAACTGCTTAAAAGCAAAGAAGAGTGAATCCTATCATAAGACATCTTCTAAAATGAGACATTCCTGAGGTGAAAGCCCCAGTCCTACACCCTCAGGACTTCATATAAAGACAGACCTCTTTTTAAAAAACAATAAATCCTTTATTATACTTTGTTCTCTACTGACCTCTCCTACTTATACCTGCTCCCATTTCATCTTCAAGATACTTCTCTAAAGGAACTTACATTTAAAAAATTTTAAATCAAAATTTTAAAAGAGGTTAAATTAAAAGTCCTCATCTTGATTTTTCTCCAATGCAATAGGTATTCGTGGTAAATTAGAAAGACGGAATGGTTAAATTTTAGCATTAATTTTGAGGTAATTTTAAAAATTAGATTGTCTTTTAACTAGCCACATATTAAAATATATCTGACATGTGCCTAATTTTAATGCACTTCATTTCTAGATTAGAAAATATTGTAAAACAAAGAAAGTATGTTGTTGGGTGCCAAAATTCAGTGCATTGAGAAATGATTAAGTTTAAAAACTATATAACAAACAAACTGAAAGTATTTGAAGATCCCCCAATCTAAATGAAGGCCAGAGATATTCCTTCAAACTAAGAAGCTAACAAATAGTTCATTAACAATATACAATTCAATCAGGCATTTCTTCTGCTGAGGGCACCCCTACCCCCACACATTAGGGACTAGGTACACCAGGCAGAAGGTACATGGCGGGTAGTGATCAGTGACACCATATTTCATGCCTTGTATCCACAGATCCAAAGGAACAGGTGAAAGTGGGACTTTGTGAACTGAGTGTAACTGAGCAGACAACCCTCTGCCTCCAGCTTCATACAGAGGACAGGCTGTTGGGACAGGTGGGGAGGAGGCTACAAAAGCTAGTACCTTTCCTTCATAGAAAATCACGGGATGAAGAATGGATGCTGAGTGCTGAAAGAGACTGTTTAACAAAGAAGGGTTTGAAGTACAGTCATTCCTAGAACTGAGAATTTGAGAAGCGATAAGTGCTGAGGCTAGAATAAAAAAAATGTTAAAGAATGATTCTCACTGTGAAAAAAAATTATATTACTATTGCCAAAAAAGATTAGAGTCAGAAACTGGCAGTCTGGTGCTTTGACCTTAGCAGCAATTTTATTTAAAACCCTGATGGAGGTCAATTACAGAAGGAGTCAGATCTTAGCTCTAAATAGGAGTCAGAAATTCTAGTTTCCAGGCCATGTCTTCCACAAATTAGTTATAAAGTTTCAGAGAAATCACAGTTAACTGGATGGCAAAATGGGGGAAATAAGAAGTAGCCAACCTCAGAGCTGTCAAGAGGATCAAGAGATAACGCCTGGGAGAGCACTTTACATGAAAAGGCCTATATCGATGTAATAGATTAAGGACTGGGGGTAGTATAAAATTTCTAAAGAAGTGTTCAGCAGGTAAGAATTTTAACCATTTCATATCCATAACTTAAAAAAAATAGCTCGTTTTTAAAACAAACCAATACCAAATATAAGTATGGGTTATAGATTACTACAATCATGTTATCTTCTCTGGGAAACAAACCCTCCATTATTGAGAAGCTGCTAAACATGTATTGATGCTATAGAACACGGGGACTGTGGGAAGTGTATTATAGATGCAGTAGGTAAAGAACGTAAAAGGCAGCATTTAAAAATTTAAAGCAATCTGTTAGCTTAATTTTATGTCTTCTGAACCTAATTAGGGCTGCATTTTGCATTTTTCAAATTTTCCATTTTTCTGTTGATTCACTTGTATTATATAGAAGTGTTGATTTGTGACTGGATTAGAAAAATAAAACAACAACAACAACACAAAAAGTCCACAAATGTGGTTCCTCCACACAGAAAGTTTGAGAAGCAGTACTCTACAGCATAAAGTGATGAAAACAAAGTGTCTGGCTCTTTTATAACGCATGGTAAAATTTAAGTCTATCTCTCACTAGATCAATCTCCTTGAACAATAGTAATTAAAGAATAGGTGGAGTCAAATCAATCCAAATGACACAACATTGAGGTAACTGCATTAATTAATATCCTCGCCTGTGTAATAAAGTCTGATGTGACAGCATTTGAGTCAGAAGTGAATTTTAAAGCTTTATTTTTCAAATAAAGCCAGTCAACTTAACTATTTAATAGCTAATGCTACTGAATATTAAAGCTTTTAATAAGTTAAATGCTAAGTAAGAAATATCCCAAGTCTGAGTCTAAAAACTGCTACGTTAGAATGTATTTTTGTTATTTCTATTGGTGACTCCGTAACTTCAATTAGACACTTTTGAAAATCACCCTTCTTACATTTATACAATAGCGTATTGGCCATAAAAAAGAATGAAATCCTAGCATTTGCGACAGCATAGATGGACCTAGAAGATAATATGCTAAGTGAAATAAGTCAGTCAGAGAAAGACAAATACCATATGATTTCACTTATATGTGGAATCTAAAAAAAAAAAAAATTAACTATCTAACAAAACTGAAAAAGACACATAGATACAAAGAGCAGACTGGTGGTTGCCAGAAGGGAGAGGGGTTGGAGGGACTGGTTGAAAAAGGTGAAGGGATTAGGAAATACAAATTATAGCTACAAAATAGTCATGGTGATGTATAGGGAATATAGGCAATAATATTGTAATACTGATAACTATGGATGGTGCCAGGTAGGTACTGGAAATATTAGGGATAGCACTTTGTCTGACCACTGTGCTGTACACATGTAACTTTAAACTGTAACTTTTTAAAAAATCACCCTTTCCAATTGAAAAAAATAAAGTGATCTAAAGACCTTAACAGGCACCTCATCAAAGAAGATATGTAATTGGGAAAGAAGCACATGAAAAGATGCTCCTCATCATGTTATCAGGTAAACGCCAGTTAAAACAAGATACCACTACATACCTATTAGAATGATCAGAATCCAAAACACTGAAAACACCAAAGGCTGGCAAGGATATGGATCAATAAGAATTCTCACTCATTGTTGGTGAAAATGCGAAATGGTACAGCCACTTTGGAAACAGTTTAATGGTTTTTCTTTTCTTAAAATAAGATGGTTTCTTATAAAACTAAACATACTTTTATCACATGATCCAGCAATCAGACTCCTTGTACCCAGAGCAGCTGAAAACTTGTATTCACACAAAAACCTGTGCAAGGAAGATATTTATAGCAGCTATAATAATTGCCAAAACTTGGAAGCAACCAATATGTCTTTTAGTAGGTGAATGGATAAATAAATTGTAGTGCATAAGGACAATGGAATCTCCAAGTACTAAAAAGAAATGAGCTATCAAGTCATGAAAAAATCTTAAGAGTATACTACTAAGAAACCAGTTGTAAAAGTCTACATACTATATGATTTCAACTATAAGACATTTTAGAAAAGGCACAACCACAGAGACAGTAGTATTGGTGGTTGCCAGGAGCAGGGGTAGAAAGATGAACAGGTGGCATGCAGAGGGTTTTTAAGACCTGTGAAAATATTCTGTATGATACTGTAAGGATAGATAGGTTTCATTATATATTTGTCCAAACCCACAGAATCACAACACCAAGAATGAACCCTAATATAAACAATGGATTTGGGGTGATAATGATATCTCACTATAGGTTTCACTGATTATAACAAATGTGGGGATATTGATAATGGGGGAGGTTATAAATGTTGTGGGGTCATGGCATATATGAGAAATTTCTGCACCTTTCTTTTAATTTTGCTGTGAACCTAAAAGTGCTCTAAAATAAAATAAAATAAAATTTATTTAAAAAACCACCTCTAATTTTATTTCATTTATTAATTAGCCTCTCACTGAAGGATTATTCTCTGTACTCTTACAGATTGATAGCTCTGCTTTATTTGAAAAGTTCAGCTCAGAATTGCTTGATTCTTTATTTTATTTATGTTGTCTTTTATTATTGGGCTGCAGAATAACTTCATAAAGAAAAAAGATATTCCTAGCTTCCTACTGGTGTAACCCTAACCCTAGTACCTAACACATCTGTAGGAAGTTGTTGATGAAAAGAAGTAACAATAGAGCCAAAGTGTCCATGCATTTGGAAGCTGGTGGCTCTTTAAGGGACCATGACTCATTCATCTTTGACTGCTGAACATCTAGCACAGTGCTAGAAACAGCAGGGGCCGCCAGTAACTGCTTGTTGAATAGAATGAATGAATGAACTAACGAATGAATGAATGAATGAATAGGTGCACTGGGCAACTGCCAAAATGTAAAAGTACACACAGGCTTTTCGCTCTCTACTTAAAATATTTTAATATTTATAATGAATTCTGAACAGAAAAATTTTATTTTACTATTATTATTTAGATACGATCAATTCTTTTACAAGCAACACACTGAAATAGTATAGCTCAAACTAAAAAAACAAAAACAAAAACAGGAAATATAAGTGGCTGAGAAAGTTGTCCAAGTTGTTCTTTCTAGAGTAAGTATAGAGTGTTTCCTATAAATAGCCCTTCATTAAAACACACACGTCCTTCTCAATGGCCAGTGCTTGATGTTGTCTCTATAGTAAAGGAAACAAAATATTCAGGGAGAATTTTAGGCAAGTGTGATGCTATCATGTTCTTCATAATAAAAGAAAATCCTCTCAAATTTCCTTTAAGATAAAGCTTCTGAGCTTTCAGAAAACCTTTCTCATGTTTCCTCATTTAGAGAAGTAGAGTAAAACCACTCACCCAACTCCAAATTCCAACAGTCTCATCTAAACCTGGAGCAGTTGAATAAGATTCATGTTTTTAAATATCAGAAGCCATTTTTCATTCACAAATGAAATTATTTCTAATTTACAGAAAACATCTATGCTAAGATTTGAGCATAAACCAGAGTTTGTAATCCATCTTTATTCTCATTTAAGCCTTTTAAGAAACTCTGCCAAGCCCAATGAGTAGCATAAGGTATTGGAATTTAATTCATCTTCCTACCCTATCTCCAGAAGCCAGGAGAAAATTTAATGAGGCGATTCAGTTAGAGAAATTAAGGTTATTATGAAATTTAATCAGAGAACCCTCAGGAGTCTGATGGCTTTATGAAGGTATTTTATAAACAACTGTCACCACCCTTAGCATTTTTTCCCCCTTTAAGACAGAGCATCTAATAGCATCTATAAGCAAGGCTGCAAATTTATCAGCAAAATCTTTAATGACAGAACAAAGTCCAGCTGCAAAATATCTGTGCCTCACCAAATTGAAACAGAAGTTAAATGTCTCATCAAACAGCCCATCAAACCTAAGGAGGAAGGCAGGGCATTTGGGGGGGTGGGTATGGGGAGGGTAAGAGAACAACCAAAGGACCTGCATGCATGCCTATAAGCATAACCAATGGACACAGACGGGGGGCGTGGGGTGAGGCCACGTGCTGGGGGATGGGAGTGGCCAGGGAGAGGTCAATGGGGGAAAAAGGAGGCATATGTAATACTTTAAACAATAAAGAATTTTTTTTAAAAAAAGCTGTGGTACATTTATACCACAGAATACCATGTAGCAGTAAAAAAGAGGATCTCTTACCCTTTGAGACAGAATGGAGGGACCTGGACGGTATCATGCTAAGTGAAATAAGCCAGTCAGAGAAAGACAAGTATCACATGATCTCACTCATATGTGGAATCTAAGTAACAAAGTAAACTGATGAACGGAGTGGATCCAGAGACATGGGAGCATGGAATAGTGTGGAATCTTGGAAAAGGCAGGGAAGGGTGGCTGGGAGGGAGGTAATCAACCAAAGACCTTGTATGCATATATTCATAACTCATAGACACAGACAGTGGGGTGATGAAGGCTGAGGGTGGGGGGACTGGGCTGGAGGAGATAATGGGGGAGAAAAGGGGACATGTCTAATACTTTCAACAATAAGAATCATTAAAAAAAAAGTTTAATGTCTATTAAATTCCATCCTCATAGTGGGGTAGAAAGGTTTAAGAAAAAATACCAATGGTAAAACCACCTCCTCCTATCATTCAGGCAAAGAAATGTAGAAGACTAACACTTGAATCTTTGGGCAATTCAGATATTAAATCCAACTTAAAGAAGGGCATGCAAGGTAATTTTAGTTGTTTTTCTTTTCTTTTGTAGAAAATTGTTTTAAAACACATAACCTAAAGCATCCTTTTCACTTCAACCTTATACTCTTATAGATTTGAGATATTTACTAGTTAGTAAGGCAAATTAATGAATGGACAACTGCCACAAGAAATGAAAGTGAATATATTTTTTTAAAAAGTAGGATGTATAAAACACTTCATTTATTTAGTTTCTATTACTTTGGAATTGTTTATTACTTACAAGGTTTAAGTTTACCTTTGCACATTTTTATGAAGTGTTTGCTAAAGTAAATCAGTGGTTGAAAAATGTTATAGGATGGAAAAGTTAACATATTGAATCATCTAACATAGAAACAACACATGGACATCATTCTCAGTAATCAATGAAGCCAGTCTAAAAAAACGGAATGTCTGTAAAAATGCAGTCGATACTGTCTAGCCAATCCTAATTATTACAACAGTTTCAAAAGAATTAAGTTTTATATGGTTCTATAATTCTAACATTTCATTAAGTAGAAATAAGCTTCTCAGTTAAGTTAAAAAGATTAAGTTTTACTGTATCACATACCGGAAGAAGTCTTGCTATTGCACCCTATCAATGACAGCTAAACCTAAAGCACTATTACATTTCTACACTCAAATGACCTTGCTTCCTGAATTTTTCATATCAATCCCATTTTCATGTAATTTTATCCTTCTCATAAGTGAAGATGTAAGGCATGTTTTAATTTTATGCCTTTGTAACGACGTTATCCAGAGAAATGGCTTCTTTTTTGATTTGGTTGTTTTGCTTGTTGTTTTGAAAGTAAGATTACTGTCTTTTCAGATAGAAGACGATACTAATTAGTATTACTGCTGCTGGAACTGTAATGCCAGCCCCTGGACCAACTCTAGAACTTTCTTAAAGAGCCAAGGAGCAGAGAGCCCAAGGCATATTCAAAAGGCTCTTTGTTTTTAAAAAGTCTTGTATTTATCCTGTCTTTTGTCCTGAGCTTTATTATCTAAAGGAATGCTCCTCTAGTTAACAGCTTGGATCCTTACTCCAGTTCCCATAGGACTCGAGGGTATTAAACAGAGAAGACTTGGGGTTTGAGGGGACTAATTCAGAACCTTTTGGAGAGTCAGATATGTTTTATCAACCTACTTTCTTTGTGCACCCACCACATCCCTAGCAGACTCAGCTCTGGAGATAACAGAGACAAAAGTCATAGCATCTGCCTTCTAGGTGCTTAGATTCTGGTGGGGGTGGGAAAGAAAGCAGGCAATGATGATAGGGTTACAGAAAGAACAGGTCCACGTGCCTAAACCACAACTTGGCTTCAGGAGCTGGCATCTGGCCATCACTGAGGCAACCAATGTATTCCTGAAGTACGACCATGGGCTAGATGCCAGGATATGCTGGTACAGCCTCTGGTATTAGAGAAGTGTTGAATAATAGTTTGGAAAATGCTGTTTGGGGCTGGGAGGAATGTAATAAAAAAAAAAAATCTATGAAGCTTAAGTTTAGGAACAAATGAAAGACGAGGGAGACAGGCTGCCAGGTGCAGTAACCTAACTCTCTACCAGGCCCGAGAACTTAATTTGGATTCCCGGCTGGAACAGCTCTAATCAGAGTATACATACTGTGTACATGTATCAAGCATTTCACTTTTCCTCAGGGCTCATCTGGGTCTATCCGACCCTTTTTTGTTGTTTAAAGATTTCTTAAAATCTGGTATTTCCTGAGTGCCTGTAGTGCCCTGTAGACTCGATTTAATCACACTAAGATCTTGCTCTTTCTCTTGGAACATACTTCGTGTTCCATGGGGAAGGCCAGTTAAAGATAAGCCCGAAACTACTGCAACCTTAGAGAATGATCTGGGTCAAACCACAAGTTAATGACTTCTCCAAGTAAAAGCTTCTTAGGTTATCAAAAGCCAAAGGCTAAAATACTTATCACAATATGGACTCCTTTAAGAGTTTCTAAAGAGCCTTGTATTTATCCTGCCTTTTGTACTGAACTTTATTATTGAAAGGAAACACTTGAATTTGTACTAAAACATCAAGATTAAATGATAGAGTCTAACAATTACATCTTAGTTTTATCTTGCAAACCCCCACCCCCAAAATATTGGGGTGCATGTTTTTTCCTAGCCATTCTGATCTTTTTTTGAGAACCAGATATTGTTTGAGATTTATGACATTTGCCTGGAGCAATAGAAAATCCCCTCCATTAACTTTATAAAGTCAGATATACAACATTAGGAAAGTGCAGGGGTCAACATTTCAGAATCACGTTGTAGAAGAATACATTTCAATTTATCCAAAAGACCTCTGACTAAAATCAAAGTTGCTAATAAAAAATTATGAAGAATCCTTTTTAGTAATAAGAAGTTCATATAATTCATTAAAGAAGAAAAAAGACTTTTACAGCTAAAGTTGGAAAATACAACTAGATTTGATGTGTTATATGCTTATTGGTGCTTTAATATTTATTGGAACAGAGGTATTTTTGTAAAACTCATAAGACTAAGTTTAATTCCAAATTTTTTGGTTGGCAGACTTTCCAAAATTACAGGTTCCTTGTTTGATTGTGAAGTACAGTACATAATAAAATATTAATCTGGAACACTTCTAAGACAACATATAATTATTCATATATCTCCATCATAGTCCAATTATCTTAGAGACTACTGCTCAGTGCCTGACTACTCTTATAAACATTGCCATAGAAATCATAACTCTTTTTTCTTGCCAGCTTCAGTCTAGTTGTCCTTAACATTCTCAAATGGCAACTGCTAAGCTGCTAATGAACTCAAGGTTTATGGGGAACAGTTACTCACTGGGGAAACCTGAACAGCACACAGAGTTGACTGAGGGTCAGATTTATCAATTTTAATTCTGCAATAAAAACATTGTCCAGCATAAAAAAATACTACTGGATTAGAAGAGAAATGTTATTTTTTCTTATTTAGATAAAGGAACTTGAATACTAAGAATATATCAGAGCATTCCAATGAGGAGTTTTCTGTTTATCATTTGGTCAACTTAAAATTATTAATAAAAGCCAAAACCGGTTTGGCTCAGTGGATAGAACTTCGGCCTGGGGACTGAGGAGTCCTGGGTTCGATTCCGATCAAGGACATGTGCATTGGTTGCGGGCGCGTCCCCAGTGGGGGGCGTGCAGGAGGTGGCTGATCAATGTCTCTTTCTCATCGGTGTTTCTGGCTTTCTGTCCCTTTCCCTTCCTCTCTGAAAAATCAATAAAATATATTTTAAAAAATTATTAATAAAATAACACTTTTATCCTATATTTATTATATTAGATGTCAATTAGAGCAACTGGTACTTTCCAGAGCGTTATGTATATGATTATAAACACTTGCCCAAAGTGAAATTTTTCCTAAATTGATCAAGTATGTCCAAAGTTTCAAACAGGGTTGTGGTCCCACATTTAAATATTTTCCGTAAAAAGGTGTCTTAAAAATTTGGCTCCTGCCTTCAGTCGTAAGAAACTTATTTTGAAGAAATAATTATTCTCTATTTAATGCCCAAAGATAGAGGAATAGAAGGAAACACAAACGGAACTGTGAGATACTGAAGTAATGTTGCTATTGTCTTTATGCTATTGTCTTTGTAAATCCAACAGGTAGGTCTCAAAATATTTTTAATCACTTTGTCATAGTATGTCACATCTTAATACGCTATTACATTCCAACCAAAAAAGTCATCATAGCCAGTAAAAGAGAAAAGTCAGTGAAGTAAGTCAAAAGACAGTGGCAGACCAGAAGGAATCTCTGTGGACCAGGAGTTAACCCCTTGATCTCTCTGGATCTCAGTCTAAATTTTCCATTTGTAAAAAAGGAATTAGAGATGAAAAAAAAAAAAAATCAATGGTTGAGGGGATAATTAGGTAGAACATAAAAAATTTTAGGGCAGTGAAAATACAATGTAAGATACTATAATGATGGATATATGACATATTTGTCCAAATCTGTAGTAAGTGTAATACTGAGAGTGAACTTAATGTAAACTGTGAACTTTGTGTGATTGTAGCATGTCAATATAGGTTCATCAATTATAACCAACACACCTCACTGGTGGGAGATGTTGATAATGGAGGGTCACTGCAGGTTTAGGGAGGGAGTGAGCAGGAAGTACATGAGAAAGCTCTGTACCTTCCTTTCAATTTGGCTGTGAATCCAAAACTATTGCAAAAAAGTCATCTTTACAAAAGAATGGGGGAGAAACCAAGATGGCGGCACAGGTGAACACCTAAACTGCTGCCTCGCACAATTTCAAAACTACAACTAAAAGACAGAACAGACATCATCCAGAACCACAGGAAAGCTGGCTGAGTGGAAATTCTACAACTAGAAGGAAAGAGAGGGGCTCACAGAGATTCAAAGGAGCTGCAAAAAGCTGAGGTACAGAGATGTGCGTGTGGCGAGAATGCGGAGGAGTGCCTGGCTGGCTTCCTCTAGCAGGAGGGAGATGGAAACTCCCGACTGCACTGAACCCCAGTTCCAGGTGAGACTGTTAAGGGGGAGTTTAGACTGTTGTGAAAAGGGAGGAGTGCAGGGAAACTTAGGGGAGCTGCGAAAGACAGAGATCTGGAGGTGCACGCGAAAGTGCGCACACAGAGGGTGGACTGCTAATTGTGCTGCTGGCTTTCTCTAGTGCAGTGGTTCTCAATCTTCCTAATGCCACGTCCCTTTAATGCAGTTCCTCATGTTGTGGTGACCCCCAAACATAAAATTATTTTCATTGAGGGACGTGGCATTAGAAGGTTGAGAACCACTGCTCTAGCAGGAGTAAGACCGAACCTCCCAACTGCACTGAAATCCAGGTTGGACTGCATTAAACCCCAGTTTCGGGCAAGACCCTGGGGACCCAGACTCATACAGGTCCCTGGAGTGCACGGAAACTCAGGGGAGCTGGAAAGGCAGGCGCGTGCCTACACACAGAGAGGGCTACGGTGATTACCAAGGGACACTGAGACCACAGGCTGACAGGAAGCCAAGGCTGTCTGCTCAGCCCTGAGACTTCACCCCATCCAAGCCTAGCACAGAGGCTTTTGCAATTTTGCAAGTCTTAAGGTGGAGTCCAGCGCAGAAGTTCTCCTGGCATTGAGGAGAACCTCCTCACAACCAATTGGCTTGGAAGTCAATTTCCCTCAGTGATACCAACAACAACCAAGACTTAACTACAACAAGGTTGTACACACAGTCCATAAAGAGGTGCACCAAGAGAGTCCACCTCAGGTAACTGGGGAGGCGGGACTACTGGGCCATATAGGGCACCTAGCACACAAAGCTACTCTACCAACTCAGGGAAGCAGTGAAAATGTGGAGACAAAGGAACAGATCACAAATGAAAGAAATGGAGGAAAGCAAACGACTGAATATAGAGTTCAAAATCATGGTTATAAGGTTTAAGAATTTCCTAGAAAAGATGGATAAATTTAGCAAGACCCAAGAGGAGATAAAAAAAGGACCAACTAGAAATTAAGCATACACTAACTGAAATAAAAAATATTATATAAATACCTAACAGCAGACTAGAGGAACTCAAGAAACAAGTCAAAGATTTGAAATTAAAAAACACTCCACTGGAAAAGAAAAAAGAAAAAAGGATCCAATAGTGTGAAGATAGTGTAAGAAGCCTCTAGGATAACTTCAAGCATACCAACATCAGAATTATGGGGGTGCCAGAAGAAGAGAGAGAGCAAGATACCGAAAACCTACTTGAAAAAATAATGACTGAAAACTTCCCCCACCTGGTGAAAGAAATAGACTTCCAAGTCCAGGAAGTGCACCGAACCGCAAACAAAAGGAATCCAAAGAGGACTACACCAAGACACATCACAATTAAAATACCAAGAGCAAAAGACAAAGAGAGAATATTAAAAGCAGCAAGAGAAAAACAGTTAATTACCTACAAGGGAGCACCCATACGACTGTCAGCTGATTTCTCAACAGAAACGATGCAGGCCAGATGGGAGTGGCAAGAAATATTCAACATGATGAATAGCAAGAACCTACAACCAAGATTACTCTACACAGCAAAGCTATCATTCAGAATTGAAGGGCAGATAAAGAGCTTTACAGATAAGAAAAAAATAAAGGAATTTATCAGCACCAAACCAGTATTGTATGAAATGCTGAAAGGTATTCTTTAAGAAGAGGAAGAAGAAGAAAAAAGTAAAGATAAAAATTATGAGCAACAAATATGTATCTATCAACAAGTGAATCTAAAAATTGTGAGTTAAAAATCTGATGAACAGAATAAACTGGTGAATATAATAGAATCAGAGCCATAGAAAGGGAGTGGACTGACAATTCTCAAGGGAAAAAGGTGAGGGGGGTGCAGGGACAGACTGGACAAAAATCATACACCTATGGATGAAGACAATGGAGGGCAGGAGTTAAGGGCAGAGAGTGGGGTAGGATCTGGGTGGAGGAGAGCTATGGGGGAAAAAAAAAGAGGAACAATTGTAAAAAGAACGAAAGCCCTAACCAATTTGGTTCATTTGATAGAGCGTTGGCTTGTGGACTGAAGAGTTCCAGGTTAGATTCCAGTCAAGGGCATGTACCTTGGTTGCAAGCACATCCCCAGAAGCAGATGTACAGGAGGCAGACTATCGATTTCTCTCTCTCATCAATGTTTCTAACTCTCTGTGCCTCTCCCTTCCTTTCTATAAAAAAATCAATAAAATATATTCTAAAAATAAATAAAAATAATGAAAAAGAAAGCCTAGCCAGTGTGGGTCAGTGGTTGAGTGTTGACCTATGAACCAGGAGGTCATGGTTCGATTCCTAGTCAGGGCAAATGCCTGGATTGCGAGCTCGATCCCTAGAGTGGGGTGTGGAGGCAGCTGATCAATGATTCTTTCTCATCATTGATGTTTGTCTCTCTCTCTTACTCGTCCTTCCTCTCTCAAATCAATACAAAAAAGAAAGAAAGGTAATTTAGATAACCTATACTCAAAACTCAATTGGGAACTATATAACCATCCTGATTACTGTTAAAAAAATTTTTAAGCAATCTGGAACTTTAAAAATGCTTTCTAAAAGTAGTTATTTGCAAGGCACTATGGGTGCCATTATTTCATTTAATACGCCTTGTTAATTACTTGTAATTTCTGTTGACTTAAACTGGTTTTTAATAAGTAAGGATATCAATGTAACTGTTAAATTCATTTGCCTTAAACCATCCGATGATCTTTTAAGTTTAGTCACTTCATACAAAATTAGTGTTAAAAAGCAAGCATTAAAAAAAAAAAGTGAACATTTTTTCTCCATATTGTCAACTCCTCTAAAATAATCTGGCATTACCTTGGGGTGACCTCTCTGAGATTTATGGTCTTTTAGTCAGAGCTGCTCTTGTCAGCTGTATGTGAGAGAGAAGAAAGCTGTTGTGACTCACTCTGTAAGAATCCCTATAAAATTACAGAGCAGTCAACTATACTGCCGACTAGTATCTAGCCCGTCTTATCATTAAAGAGATGAAATTTTAACCTGAAAACTGAAGAGTTCAATGTGTTTTTCACACTTTAAAACTGATAGGCTGAAGAACTTTTACATTAGGTCATGTTGTCCAGAGACACATTCACATAATTGCAACAGACCTGATTGCTATTTTGATATACATATTTTAAAGGGGTATTTTACAATTTAATTCTTGAATATTTTGGTGACTCTATACAGTTACAGCTCCAAAGGAATTTCAACTATTTTTAGTTCTCTGCCATCTAATAGCTTGTTTATCCTCCCCACAGTTGAGCTTTTAGGATTATAAAATCTATCTTTCCTGAGGTTGTAATGTCATAATACATGCATTTTTGAAGCATTGTGACTCTTTATGCCTCCTGGATCTTTCTGCTTGTTTATAAGAATTTCATTGTTATTCATGTATAGATGGCAGGTAGCCCTATTCGGGGTTTTCTATGAACATTTCTTCCTAGATAGACCAGTATGTCTGCTGTCTTCAAATCTACTCCTTCTTCCCTTGGTGTCCACCATTATTTTGATCTTGATATAACTTTTTTAAAAGTAGTTTCAAAATAGCAGTCCATAATGTTAGACATCAAGAGAATGGAAGTACATACAAAATCCACATGGTGACGTCCATCATAATGAAACTTCAATGAACAAGAGCACTTAGACAATGTGTGTGCACATGCACACAAACTGTTATGGTATTGGACATTTCATTTTCTGGCAATCTAAAAATTCCTTTTGTTGCCAGTCCCTTTCTTATTACTGAAAACCTATGTATAATATTAGTATGTTTTCTTACCTAGTATGTTTAAAATGATGAGAAGCATGGTAGAGCAAAAAGGATGCCAGATTTGTCACTGGAAGACTCAGGTCTGTATCATTACTCTCCACTACTGGACCTGCTTAGTCACAGGTAAAATAAAAACAAGACAAAAACTGAACTAGCTCAGTAGTTTTTAATAATCGATACTGGTAAGACTCACCTATGTTTTTTAAAACACACGTGCCAGCCTTATACATAGAGAATTGTTTTTAAAAATAATAGTTTATTGATTTTTAGAGAAAGGAGAGGGAAAGAGAGAAACATTGATGTGAGAGCAAAACATCAACGGCCTGCCTCCTACACGCTCCCTACCAGGAATCTGGCCTACAATCCACCCATGTGTCCTGATGGGGAATTGAACTGCAACCTTGCAGTGCATGGATGACGATGCCCAACCAACTAAGCCACACAGACCAGGCCACACAGAGAATGTTTACCTCAGTAGATCTAGTGCGGATTCAGACAGGAACATTTATTTTGAAAAAGTTTCCAGGTTTTTCTAACATGAGCACTTCTAGAGGTAAGTACTCCTAGAAATGGTAATTTCTGATACAAGAATAACTAAGATAATCTAAAATTTAGAAGATGATCGCACATTTGGATAATGAGCACTTGAAATGTGGCAAGTCCAAAGTGAGATGCTGTAAGTATAAAATATAAGCCAGATTTCAAAGGAAAACAATTTAAAGTATTTCAATATTTTTATATGGATATAATAGATACTAGCATATTGGGTAAAATATGTTCAAGTTAATTTCACTTGGGTGTTTTAAACTTTATATATATATATATGGGACGGGAGAGGGAGAGAGAGATAGAAACAATAATGAGAGAGAATCAATGATCGGCTGCCTTCTGCATGTCCCACCACCCAGGCATGTGCCCTGACCTGGAATTGCGACCTTCTAGTTCATAGGTTGATGCTCAACTATTGAGCCATACTAGCTGGGCAGGGGTGTTTTAATCTTTTTAATGTGGCTACTAGAATTTTATTTATATATGTGATTTGCATTTATTTATTTATTTTGGATAGCACTAGAATTGAGTTTCAGTAAAGTATTTTCTGCAGAAAAAATTAATTCTTTTGAACATTTTAATTTTTTGCTGAAGAATCAAAAAAAAGTATGTGACTCACAGAACCAATGTAAAAGAAAAAAAGAAACAGTGTAACCGATTTTCTGCTCTCGGTGGCTTCTGACAGAATTTGTGCAAAAGTGACTACTTTTCATTTTGCTCTAAGTATGTTTACGAAAGAGTCAATGAAAGTGAGTTTCCGAAGGCTGAAATTCTATCCACCTCAAACACAGGCTCAGTGCCCACAGAGACTCCAAAGCATAGGTTTCCTGGCATTCTTCCTGCCAAGAAACAGCATTCATTCTTCTGGCTGGAGCAAGTCATGCTCATGGGGCAATGTTTCTGTGTAAGTATAATTCAGTTAGTATTTCTTGAATTGCTAGGTGCCCAGCTCTGCCTGAGAAGAGAGGTCAGGAACTTTCTGTGCTCACACCCTGGAAGGGAAGGCCAAGGAAGGGTTGGCAGATGAGGCAGGAAGGAACCTGCTGAGAAGGCCTCAAGGTCATCTAAGATTCCTGAGGGAGGCAGTGAT
>PVJN01041933.1:0-18512 GCA_004026805.1 Lasiurus borealis | reverse complement strand
GCCCAAAAAAAAAAAAAAAAAAAAAAAAAAGTTTGTGGGTTTATTTTTCCTTTTTTTCCAGAAAGAGAATGCCCCTTTCAGTGTGTAAAACGCTCATCAGACTGAAAGACAGTTGTGATGCTCCTTAAGTCACATGTCCCGGAAGCAGCATTAAGGCAATAACTCGGGACACTCGATCTCTGGAGTTCTGTCCTCATGCTGATGTGCAATAAACACACCAACGCTAGGAAGAAAGAGGCGTGTGCGCGTGTGCACAAACTGACACCTCCCCGCGAAGGCAGCCCAGCAGGTGCATGGCCGTTTAAACAGACTCTAAAAAGGACTGTGATTTCCTGCCAACCAAACCTAAGCTCCGGACACCCTTTAAGGAAGTCACTGTCCCCACCTGCAGCAGAAACACACACACACACACACACAACTCCTGGAAGTTGTGCATTGGGTCATTGGGGAATCTTTGCGCGCGGGTCCTTCCTCCCTCCCTCCACGCCTGCACGGTCTGCCTGCACCATCTCGGGGCTTCGGTCCGCCGCTCCTCCACGCGCGGCAGGTCGGGGACTTCCAGGAACAAAGGCATCAGCCCCCGGAACCGCCCCAGGAGCCACGCGCAACCCGCCGCGGGCAGCGATCCACCTGCCGAGTCTCCCTCCCCAGCGCCGCCCCGGGAACCGGCACCGACCGCCGGCGCCGCCGGGTCCCCGCCGGAGCCCGGGAGCCGGGCGCCCCCCCGGTACGGGGCAGCCTGGGTCCTGCCGCGGGAGGAGGGCGGAGAGGCAGGTGCTTCCCGGCGCCGGGCGGGCGAGGGTCCCCTCCCGGGCGCCCCCCGCGGCTCCCCGAGCCCGCAGCTCCCCTCCCGCCCCGGCCGCCGGCTGCGCCCCGCCCCGCTCACCTCCCCCTCGCGCGGCCCGAAACGCGGGTTGTAGATGAAGAAGCTCAGCAGCGCCGGCGGCAGCTGCTTCTCCTGCGCCGCCCCGGCCGTCGCCGCCGCCATCCCGGCCCGGCCCCCGCCTCGGGAGCCTCCCTCTGCGGGTCCCAAGACAAGCCGCCTCCAGGAAAACCGCACTTCCGCCTCCGAGCGCTCGCCCCGGAAGTGGTCGCCGGCGGCCCGGAAGGAGAAACCGCAACGCGGCGGCGGCGTTGGCGGCGGCGGCGGCGTCCCCTGCGGGCGCCCCGCAGTGGGTTGGTTCTCCCGGGCAGGTGTTTGCTCCGTGAGAGGTAAGGGGAGGTGAGCTTTTGGGGTTTGGTTTGCGCCCCGGATTCTGACTGGGGTTGAGGGGAGGGTGGCCGCTCGTTTAGAGCCAAACGCACGGAGCGGAGCCGGGGGTCGCCGGAAGCGCGAAGAAGGCGCGAAGGACGCGTTCAGCTGGAGACGCGCCCCTCGTCCTCACCGACAGCCTCCCTTCGGGCGGATAAGGTTTTTTTTTTTTTTTCTTCATTTTCTTTTTTTAAATTCCAAGTTGAGAGACTTCCGGTGACCGTGGTTCACACCAAACCGACAGACCTCGCGCTTCGCCGCCACGGCCCTGGCTCCGAGGAAAGACTGCAGATCGGAGGCCGCTGCCCCGGGGAGGCGCTGGGTGCGCCCCACGTGGGAGGAGGCCTGGCTTCCTCTCCAAAGAGCTGGTGGGACCCTCTGGCCGTGGCGCCCAGGGCATCGCCCTTTGCAGCTCTATGCATTCACTTGCTTTCCAGCCCTCTGGACTGTGGCACAGCCGGGAATGGCTCGTTGCTTCTGGTCTTTGGAGTTCAAGCCGAATGGACGACAGCCGACCGGTTGGCCAAGCCGGAGAAGACCGGAAGCGACCTTTAGGGTGTCTGCTGTCAACTGGTGGTGGCTGGCATCAGTTCGACTCTCATAGGAAACCCCACTTTGGGGGACAGGGAAGGTGAATTTATTCAAAACAGCTCAACTTCGAGACAGCACACAGGTGTGGAACAGCGGACTGAAGGGTCCCGGGTTTGATTCAGGTCAGGGGCATGTGCCTTGGTGGCGGGCACATCCCCAGTAAGTGGGGGGTGTGCAGGAGGCAGCTTATGGATGTCTCTCGCTCATCGATGTTTCTCACTCTCTATTCCCATCCCTTCCTCTCTGTAAAAACATCAATAAAAATATTTTTTTAAAAATAACGGCCGCATGTCAACAAGCCCACAGTTCACATGTGAAAGGTTGGAAGCTTTTCCTCTAAGATCAGGACTCCTCCCCCCAAACAATCCGGCAAGAAAAAGAAATAAAAGGCATCCAACTCATGAAGTAAAATAGTCTCTGTTGGCAGGTAACATGATCTTATATATAGAAAACCTTAAAGACTGTACCATAAACCCCTTAGAAAGAATAAAGGAAGTCAGTAAAGTTGCAAGACACAATATCAGTGTACAAAAATCAGTTGTTGCTAACAACGAACTATCAGAAAGAGAAAAATAAGAAAACCCTATTTACATTAGCATCAAAAAGAATACTGCCCTAGTCGGTTTTGCTCAGTGGTTAGAGTGTCAGCCCACCGATAAAGGGTCTCAGATTCAGTCCTGGTAAAGGGCACATACCTTAGTTGCGGTCGGCCCAATTGGAGTGAGAGTGGAGCAACCAATTGATGTGTCTCTGTCACATCCATGTTTGTCTCTCTGTCTCTCCCCCTTTCATCCTCTTTAAATATCAATGGAAAAAAATATCTTTGGGTGAGGATCAACAACAACAACCAAAGAGAATAAAGTACTGAGGAATAAACTTAAACAAGGAGATGAAAGATCTATGTAGTGAAAATTAAAAAACACTGATGAAACAAATTGAAGAAGGCACACATACATGGAAAAATGTTCTGTGTTCATGGATTGGAAGAATTCATGTTGGTAAAATATCCATTCTACCTAAAGTGATCTACAGATTCAATGCAGTCCTTATCAAAATCCCAATGGTAATTTTTATGGACACAAAAACCAATCCTAAAATTCATATGGAGCCACAAAAGACCTTGAATAGCCGAAGCAATCTTGAGAATGAAGAGCAAAACTGGAGTCATCACACTCCCTAATTTCAAACTGCATTGCAAAACTATAGTAATCAAAACAGTATGGTGGTATTGGCATAAAAATAGACACAAGATCATTTGAACAGAATAGAGAGCTCAGAAATAAACACATGCACAAATAGCCAATTACTTTATGACAAAGGAGTCAATAGTTACATTAGGAAGAGGGTAGTCTCTTCAATAAATGGTGCTGGGAAAACTGGATAGCCACATGCAAAAAAAAAAAAAAAACTGGACCTCTATTTTGCACTATACATAATAAATTCAAAATGGGTTGAAGACTTGAACATAAAAGGTGAAACCATAAAACTAGAAGAAAACAGGTAAGCTCCTTGACATTGGGTATGGCGGTGATTTTTTGGAGTTGGCACAAGAAGTGCACGCAACAGAATAAAAAATAAACTACAAAGCTTCTGCACAGCAAATGCAACCATCAACAAGATGAAAAGTCATCCTATGGAATAGAAAAGATTTGCAAACCACAAGCCCAATAAAAGGTTAATATCCAAAATATCAAGAATTCCTGCAAATAATAGAAAAAGCCCTCAAATAACCCAATTTAAAAATGGATCTGAGTAGACATTCTTCCAAATGAGACATACAAATAGCCAACATGTACATGAAAAGATAGCCTTTCAACATCACGAATCATTTAGGGAAATGCAAATAAAAACTATGAGATACCCCTGCATTCCTGTCAGGTCTATTTTCAACAAGACACGATAACAAATGCTGCCAGGATGTGGAGAAAAGGGAACTCCAGTCCACTGTTGGTGGGAATGTAAGTGGTGTAGCCACTATGGAAAAACAGTTTGGAGATTCCTCAAAAAATTCAAAACTACCTTATGACTCAGGAATTCCACTTCTGGTTATAGATCCAAAGAAAATAAAATCATCCAGAAGAGATATTCGTACTCCCTTGTACATTGTAACATGATCCACAATTCCCAAGGTATGGAAACAATCTAAGTGTCCATTGACAGAGAAGTGAATGAATAAAATGTCCTGCCTATGCATACAGTAGGATATTATTCAGCCATGAGAAAGGACATCCTGCTGTTTGTGGCAACATGGATGAGCCTGGAGGGCATTGTGCTTAGTGAAATGAGCCAAAGACAAATATTTTACGCTATAACTTATATGTGGAATCTTAAAAAAAGTTACACTCAGTGACAGAGTGGAATAGTGGTTGCCAGGGGCGGGAGGGTATGGGGAAAAGGGAGAGGCTAGTAACAGGGTACGCACTTGCAGTTTTCCTATAATAAAGAGCTAAAATGCAAATGGTCGTCACGCCCTTGTGCTGAGGCCAGGGGACCTGAGGCTGTAACCCCCCCCCTCCCGCACCTGGCAGGGCTTGACAGGGGACCTGAGACTGTGCCCCCCACCTGGCAGGACTTGACAGGGGTGGGGCCAGCCAGGACTGAGTCTCTTGCGATTTTAAGGCGCATGTGGGTGGGCAGGGACTTGATTCTGGGTCCCGCAATGTGCCCTGAATCTGACAGGAGGGCGATTTTCATGTACATTTTACTAATTTTCTTTCATCTTTGACACCTGTATTATAGAGAAAGGGCAATGAGCAATATTAAAAATATTTCCTCTAATTCCCTTGTAATGTGCATGAATTTAGTGCACCAGGCCACTAGTAAGATGAATAAAATCTGAGGATCTAAAGTACAACATGGTGACTATAGTTGATAATGCTCTGTTGTAGTATTGAAATTTGCTAAGAGAGTCAGGAAATGGCTGCTATGTAGTTACAATGAAGATAAGTCCCAGGAACTTTGCTTCGGCGTGTTAGGAATTTGAATTTAGAGTTTACTATCTGAGAACATTTTCTCCAGGAAGAATTTTACAACATCTCAGAGACTTCACTTGATTGCTCTATCCTGCGTAAAACCCAAGAAGTAAAGAAATAGGTTGCTCCAATTCTAGATCACATTCTTCAAGATCAAAGACTAGATCACAGTCTAGTTCTTGGTCAAGATTAAGGTAAAATAACCCAACAAGAAGAAATAACTCTGGTAAACATACACTTACCCAATATAGGAGCACCCAAATACATAAAAAAACTCCTGGAGGATATTAAGGGAGAGATTCACTATTACAATCATAGTAGGAGATTTTAATACTTCACTGTCACCATTAGGCAAATCCTCTAAACAAAAAATCAGCAAAAAAACACATCAATCCTAAATGACTCACTAGACCAGATGGAATTAATTGACATCTTCAGAACGTTTCACCCGAAAGCCACAGAATATACATTCTTCTTAAGTGCACCTGGGTCATTTTCAAAGACAGGCCATATCTTGGGTCAAAGGCAAAGTCTTCAAATTCAAGAAGATAGAAATCACATCAAGAATCTTCTCAGATCACAGTGGCGTAAAACTGGAAATCAACTACAATAAAAACAATCCAAAGAAATCAAACACCTGGAGACTAAGCAGCATGCTATTAAACAATGATTGTGAATTTGGTTGACACTTCTGTTCTAGAGAAAGGGTGGATAGCGGTTATTAAAATATTTCTCCTAATTAATGTCCTTTCAGTGTGCACGAATCTGTGCACTGGGACACTAGTAATATAATAGTTAATAATAATACAAGAATAAACTGTTTTGTGTACTCACAACCATAAACCTACTTTTTGTATGTCTGCAGAGCAGGCAGGCAGGAAGGGACGATGGATGTAAAGAGAAAGCGGAGACAGGCTGGGACCCAGGAGGACAGAGTGGAATTCATGTCAGTCTCCCACGCCCCCAACTCCGATAGTGGGGAGTCCTCCAGGTAAAGCTGGTGTCCCTCGTCACCGAAGGAAACTTACTCCTGGAACTGGGAGCTGAGGGAGGAGCCCACACCAAGGAGGGGAGCTGGCAGGTAAGCAACCTCTCCCCATGGACTTCGGGAGGATAAATACCCCGACAGTGGCTTCTTCCCCACCCTCCAAACCAGGCCAGATGGCGCTGGCAGCCCAGCCCAACTGGTACCCACAGCCCACGCTAGCTGACATGTTGCTAAGCCACCAGTCAGTTCACGTCAAGATTTGATCAAGTGATGGGGGCAGGTACACGGGTGTTTATGTCTCTGCGTATGCTGACCTGAATGCTTCAAATACTTTACAGCTCAAAAGTACAGTGGTACCTCGAGATACGAGTTTAATTCGTTCCGTAACCTTGAGGCGTGGGAAACTATGAGATGCTTGAGTCGCGGTAAACTGATGGGTCGTGTGCAGCCGGCCAATCCGCGAGATTACTCATATCTCAAATGTTGCTCCTATTTCAAAGCAAAAATCGCTCGCTCGACGGCTTGTATCTCAAAAATCTCGTATGTTGGGGCACTCGTATCTCGAGGTACCACTGTAATTTGAGGTGTGAACCCATATATTCATTGTAGAAGTCCTATGCCCATGCTGTCAGAATCCACTCCCTGGCCAAAAAAAAGTTACTTGTGGAAGCCAGTGACAGCATTATGTAAATGAGTAGCCTTTCCCGTGAATAAATTAACAGGCCCGGTGGCAGCGATCCCAGTGATTCCAATTTCATCGGTCTTCTTAAGTGTTTGCACCGTAATACCATCCCTCGGCGTGAGCAGAGCGGATAGAAGATCGGTTTTTGCTTGAAACCAGAGGCCCGGGTGCTCATTACACAAACTTAAACCGCAGTCGGTACTCGGAACGAGCTACGGCACTCGTGAACCCACAGACAAGTGGTTCAGAAACCTTCCCTGCTGGCCACACTGTGTGTGTTTTTTTTTCTGGAAGGGATTGCGAAAGCCTAAACATTTAAAAAGTCACGTACGTGTTTTATAAGGTGCTGTGCTAAAGCCACACGTGAACTATTTTAATCATTCTTAGAAGCCTCCGCCATGCTGAGGCATTCACGAAGCTGGCATTGCGTTTGTGTTCCATGTATTATGAAGTATGAGAACGATAAGTGAAAACAGTCCCAATTAAAGTTGCGGTGGCTGCCCTCTTTCATAAGCATCAGGAAAAAGGTCGGCCACCAGGTTTTTCCCTCTGTCCCCGGTGAGGCCAGGCAGACCCTCATTTCAAAGTCAAAGTGCAAGATGCCACTGCCCAGACCATCCCTGCCCAGGCCGGCCGGGGGTCACTGCCAGTGAGGGCAGCCGAGCAGACAGCCACAAAGTGAGGTTGTTGACATGCCTGTCAAGCCCTTTTCTGGGTTGTTGGTTTTTTTTCTTCCGGTTTTGATTTGACTCTGGAGGTGTTATATTTAAAAATTTTCTCTGGCTGAAACCGGTTTGGCTCAGTGGATAGAACGTCGGCCTGAGGACTGAAGGGTTCCAGGTTCTATTCCAGTCAAGGGCATGTACTTTGGTTGTGGGCACATCCCCAGAAGGGGTGTGCAGGAAGCAGCTGATTGATGTTTCTCTCTCGTCTATGTTTCTAACTCTCTCCCTTCCTCTCTGTAAAAAATCAATAAAACATATTTAAAAATAATAAAATAAAATAAAAAATTTCCCTGGCATATAGAATTACAGTTGCGTCTAAAAGAAATGAGTAGAAATTTCAGGAACAGGATAAGTAGGCAGGGCTTTATTAAAATCGGGATTTGTCACTTCGGCGTGGTGAGAATAGTTGAGTGAATCCTGCATCTTTGGCGGAATGTTCTGTGAGTCCTCAGCTCTGCTTTAGGAAGGCCCCGTGTTCTCTCACTGTTCTCTCATCCTCCCAGCTGGCCATCGTACCGTTAGCCTTTGCTGTATGTCCTTTCGCGCTCTTTTTCTGTGAGGGCATATTGAATGGGACCCATTTGCTTTGCATGAAATTTATATAATGATTGAGGTTGGGTAGTTTCGGAAAACATCTTTTGTTTTCAAATCATATTTTACCAAAGATTTGGAAATGCTAATATTTTTGCAATATTTAAACCTAGAAAAATAACAGTGCTAATTAACAAACATGATCAAATGCCCAGAGGTGTTATGACCTGTATTCAGAGGTGGAATACCCACCCCTGCTCCCCAAAACGCCCAAATACAAACTACATAATTAAGCATTAATGTGGGTAAAGACAAGATTATTGTTTCATTTCAGCACACCACCCGGCACATTTTGGGTGTTAACCACAAAAAGATGTCTCCTTTGATGGCTACATCTTGTCTGTTGGCAGAGACTCTAAAATTAATTTCCTAAAACTGGGCTGAAAAATGAAAAAGTACTATATTTAAAATGGGCAAAAATAACTTGAATTATGCTTTTGAAACAGTGGAATGCACCAAATTCATGAAGAGCTGACCATCTATCTGTGGACCGTTTGTGGCCCTTTACCCTCTCCCATACACCTGTTCTCGAAGCATTTTCCCCGAGACAGAACGTCAGTATGACCCATGACACAGCGTCCGTGCCCCAAAGAACCCTTCCAGCCTCCATTCCTATACAGCCGGCCTCTGGGTGACAGAAAGGAGAGAACAGAAACCCTGGGTCTTTGCTTCGATTGGGGGGTGAGAGGGCCTTTGCTGGTCCAGGGGTGGTGATGGCGTTTAACTGACCAAGTGAGAGCTCGCCACCGTTGTCTTTAAAGCATGTTCCTCACGTTGTTTCTCCAGAGTGTTAGGTGGCCAGCGCCTGTGGGGAGAGGGCCAGGGGATCCGTTTGAGCAGCTCAGAGGGCTGCCTTTGCGGAGAAAGGCGAAGGGAGTGCACCCCGAGTGAGGGAGGGAGGGCAGAGCGGTGTCTGTTTGAAGAATCCAGACTCTCAGGTCAGCAGTGGCCAGGAAGGTGCTCCTATTTCGAGGGATTATGGCCTAGGGAACATTTTCACAAGCCAAGAGGAAGGCAGAGGTGAGGGGAGGATGGAGAACAGGCAGGGGCGAGGTGAAGATAGGATGGAGAGCAGGCAGGGGTGAGGGGAGGAGAGGATGGAGAGCAGGCAGGGGTGAGGCGAGGAGAGGATGGAGAGCAGGCAGGGGCGAGGCGAGGAGAGGATGGTGTCCGGGCGTGTGCGGGAGGCACCGAGGCGCGGCCACGCAGTGACAGTTTTGTCGCCGGGCTCTGCCCAAAGACGTCTCATCTTCCAGCCGTGCTCCCCATTTGACTCCTGGAAACTGCCTTTGTGGTCCTGTCCCCTGATACCGCCTCCGCTGTGGTTCTTCAGGCTGCCGCGCTCACTGTCCCTGTCCCCGGGCCTGGTCTCAGCACGGGACTGCGTGTTTGTGCTGATGTGCATCCAAATAGACACGTGCTTGTTCAGTGCTCACCTGTCCCTCTGCAGTCACTTTGAGGCCCTTAGGAGTCTCTGACCCCAGGCTTTGCGAAGCTTCACCCTCATGACCCTCCAAAAACCGGAGGTTCAGAGTCATGCATGATGGGAGAACCCGGGCCTGGGGAGCTCGAGCACGGGGGTAAAAGGTGTGAGTATTAAAGGGGCGCCCAGGGGAGCCTCTGTTCCCCTCAGGAGTCCTGGCCCCCGGGGCCGGAGCAGAGCGTCAGCTGCCACCTGGAAGGCAGCCCAGGGCGAGTTTCCTGGCCCGAGACCGAGACACCGCTCTCCCCCTCCCGCCCCCCCGCAGGCCACCTGTAACAGGACCCCCGCTCGCTCTGATGTTAGGCCGTTCTGGTGTCACTGGTTCAGGTGGCATCAAACACGAGCCAGGAAAGTGGTGGCGGAGAGGGGGGTAGCAGGGGTGGGACAGACAGGAAGGTCTCAGCTTGCTTTTTAAGAAAACAAACAAAACACGTTTGGAAATGGGTCTGCTCCCACTGTGGCTCCCGCTGTTTCTGTCTTGTCCTATTTTACTGAAAGCGGGGTCCTCAACCTTCCTGATGCCACGGCCCTTTAATACAGTCCTCAGGTTGTGGGGATCCCCACCATAACATTATGTTCGTTGCCACTTCATCACTGTCCTTTTGTTCCTGTTAATGAATCGTAATGTAAATACCTGTGTTTTCCCATGGTCTTAGGTGACCCCTGTGAAAGGGGTCTCAATCCACAGGTTAAGAACTGCTAGCATGGTCGCCTAAGACCATCGGAAAACACAGGTATTTACGTTACGATTCATAACAGTAGCAAAATGACAGTGATGAAGTAGCAACGAAAATAATGTTATAGTTGGGGGTCACCACATGAGGAGCTGTATTAGAGGGTGGCGGCATGAGGAAGGTTGAGAACCACTGCCTTAAAGCTCTCTTATGGAAATCTAACACCCACTAGCAGAAAACACTCAAGCAAGAGCGGTTTTGTGCTTTTCCTCTTACTTTCTGACTCAGATGAATCGCCGAGAAAAACCTCGCTCGACCGTGCCAACTTGTTTTTCAACCTGTTTCCTCTGTTCGCTCCTGCACACGCCAGCGCTGCTTGCTTAGTGCTGGCTGGGGCCTCTTTAAACGCTCCCCAACTGCTTGCATCCGTCTCCCCTCATCCGTCTCCCCTCCTGAGAAAACCACACCCACACATCAGCAGGTGATGAGAAACGGTCTTTATTAGGTGATGCTTGAAGGCGTTGCTGCTGAGGGCCTCCCGGGAGGGAGTCGTCAGGGCAAACCCACCGCAGAAGAGTCACTAATGGCTGTCTGTTACCTCACTAAACACCGAGCTGGTCGCAGGAGCATTCCGGGGGAGGAGTTAATAAATAAATGAGGTGGGGAGAGGTGGGGTTCCCATTTTCCTGGGGTTTGGGAGGCCTTCCAGCTGAGTGTGTCTATCTCCGTAGTCGGGGCTCTTTAAGAATGTACCATTTCCTGGAATTCTAGAACAGAAGAGGGGAGAGCAGGGTCAGTGGGGATGGCTCAGGACTTTACAGAGTCTGTAGCCCGTGAGAGTTCTGAAGGGGAAAGAGAGGGAGCAAGTTTCAGGTGAGGGCATGGCCCCCCAAAGAGCACAAAAGGGCCGAAACCGGTTTGGCTCAGTGGATGGAGCGTCAGTCTGCAGACTGAAGGGTCCCAGGTTCGATTCCGATCAAGGGCATGTTCCTTGGTTGCAGGCACATCCCCAGTAGGGGGCGTGCAGGAGGCAACTGATCGATATTTCTCTCATCGATGTTTCTAACACTCTATTCCTTTTCCTTCCTCTCTGTAAAAAATCAATAAAATATATTTTAAAAAGAAGAACACAAAAGGAAGGAAGTATGAGCGTCACCGGCCACATGCAGAGTCTCAGTGTTTCTTCCTCCTGCCTGGTCCCCGCTAAGCACCTTCTGGAACTTTGCTCAGAGGCCCTTGTGTTAGAACCTGTCTCTCCCCCCCCCCCCACGTCTTCTCTCCTTGGCCATGCGTGAATTCGGTACCATGGCCAATCACCATCTGTGAGCTTTTACCTTTTTGTCTCGTCACTTTAAGACAGAAATTGGAGGTTTTCTTCTATCCTGTAGCTACATTTTGCATTTTTTGGGAAACATTTAATAAGGTGGGAATTTGAACTAACTTTTCTCTTTGAATGTTAACCATGCCCCCAAAAGTTTATATTACTGGAAGATAATAGTAATATTACTAACGATGACGTAGACGCTCCAGATAGGAAAGGAACTTGGGATTTACTTCGTATTTACCAGCCAGCTTTGCCTGTTTGGAAGTCTCTCATGGTTGGGTGGGAAAAATCAGTCTCCCCTGACCCAAACCGCTTTCCCGAGTTATTCACAGAAGCGACACCCACTCCCAGTGTGGACAGTTAGCCTGGCATCATTTTGATTAGGTTTTAAAAATAAGGATCTAACCCTGATCGGTGTGGCTCAGTGGATAGAGCGTCGGCCTGTGGACTGAAGGGTCCCAGGTTCCATTCCAGTCAAAGGCATGGACCTTGGTTGTGGGCACATCCCCAGTAGAGGGTGTGCAGAAGGCAGCCGATGGATGTTTCTAACTCTGTCCCTCTCCCTTCCTCTCTGTAAAAAATCAATAACATATATTTAAAAATAAGGATCTAAAGGAGAAGTTTTTAAAAATTTCAAGAGAAGGCCACCATAAGGACCGCACACTCGTTCCGCGTTGGCAGGCACACACAGCAGCTGGTGAGCACGTGAGCAGCAGGACAAAATCCTACGCACCCCCTGCAGCCAGACAAGTGTGCGGAGAGTGGGGTGCGGGCTCCGCACACAGGAGGCTCCATGAGTGGGGGTTCAGCCTGTTTGTGTGGTCTCTGTACCCCATTGTCCATTTCGTGGGCTAACAGCCCATCAAACATATGTGTTTAAATCCTTGAAAGCTCAGAGGCTTTCTTGCTCTAGACCCCAAGCCTTTTAAAGCACGAGACACTCTTGAAAGTGTCAATCCCTCCCTCGTTCAGAGGGGCTCACGTGTCTCGGGTGGGGATTCCTCACCCTGTTTGCAAAGCACACGAGGCTGTCCTGCAAGTCATTGGCCAGGCAGCTGCGAGTGCCCTGGGCAGGTAGAGGGCATTTCCTGGTTCACAGACAGTGGCCAGCGGGACCGGCTTCTGTTGTACCGCCTCAGGCACGTGCCAGGCTTTCCCTGCCTCAGTCGCACCCTCACTTCAGTCCCATTGTGCAGACGGGAAGACTGAGGCGCTTTGAACCCACATCCAGCTGCCCTCCCGGCCCACGGCCCCTGCTGCTCCTTGCGCTCAGCTTTTCCGGTCTGTGCGGGCGGGAACTTACCATCGGCCCCGATTTTCCCGTCTCCGTCGTTATCCGCAGCCGCCATCAGGGACTTGGTCTCTGTCTCGGTCAGTTCCCTAGCACCACTCTCAAACTTCTGGAGGAAAAACCTGCAGAGTGACAGACACCCAGGGGCTTTTCTGCCGGACCACGCCCTGCCCGCTTCCCCTTCCTGTCACTCCTGAGGCAACAAACCACCTGTTCCCAGCCATTTTGGTCATCAGTCAAGATCTTAGCAAGCAAAGGCCTCCTTCTTTGTAGACATTATCTATGCCCTAGCCGGCTTGGCTCAGTGGATAGAGCATCAGCCTGTGGACTGGAGGGTCCCAGGTTCAAGGCCACATGCCTGGGTTGCGGGCTCCATCCCCAGTGGGGGGCGTGCAGGAGGCAGCCAATCAATGATTCTCATCATTGATGTTTTTCTCTCTCTCCTCTCTTCCTCTCTGAAATCAATAAATATATTTTTTAAAAAAGTATTTGCTAGGCATTTGGTTTCAGAAAGTGTGTTTCAGAGTTTTGTGGACAAGTCCACGGGCCAAAGAACACCCCTAAACCTAGTTCATGTTGGCCCCCCCCAGTCTTAGGTACCCATGTCCTCCCCTTCCTTGAGGCCACTGAACGGCCGGCAGGAACTACTGAGCCCTGGCCTCCACTCCACCCCGGCCCCGCTAGTAGTGCCGGGCGGGCCGAGGACAGCGCTTACTTCAGCTCTTCTTCGTCCAGGTATCCGCTCTGGTCATTGTCTATGAACCGAAACACATCCTTCACCTGGCTGGCCGACATCTTGGAGAGGCCTGAGGTCTGGAAGAATTTTTGGGGCTCAAAAGTGTCTGGGTCTGAAGAACAGAGAACGAACGGGTTATTCTGGCGCTCACCGGGCCGAGAGGCTGAAAACGTGGGTTCTGACAAGTAATGGTGTCACTGAGCCACAGGAATGCTCTGCTCAGAAACACAAATCTTTCTAAAGACAAGAGGGCTGGGGCTGGCTCCAGGTTCTTAAGCAGCTAAGACTGGTGGCGTTGGATGTCCTTTGCCGCCCCCCAACCCCAGCTTTCCTCTCCCCTGGATTTGCCCCCTCTCCTCTGCTCCCCTGTGCCTCCCTTGCCGTGTCCCCAAGACTCTGGCCTCCCTGCTCTCCAAGGGGAGGGGAAATGCAATGGTTGGATCATAGCAGCCAATGACCTTTTTCCTCACCGCGAGTTTCTTCCATCTTACAGACATGAGATCACCTACCCCTATAACCTTAGTGCATCAATAGTTACAGACAGCAGACCTCCTATCCCTATAACCTTAGTGCATCAATAGTTACAGACATGAGACCGCCTATCCCTATAGTCTTAGTGCATCAATAGTTACAGACATGAGACCTCATATCCCTATAACCATAGTGCATCAATAGTCACAGACATGAGACTTCCTATCCTTATAATCTTAGTGCCTCAACATGAGACCTCCTATCCCTATAACCTTAGTGCATCAATAGTTACAGACATGAGACCTCCTATCCCTATAGTCTTAGTGCATCAATAGTTACAGACATGAGACCTCCTATCCCTATAACCATAGTGCATCAATAGTCACAGACATGAGACTTCCTATCCTTATAATCTTAGTGCCTCAACATGAGACCTCCTATCCCTATAACCTTAGTGCATCAATAGTTACAGACATGAGACCTCCTATCCCTATAGTCTTAGTGCATCAATAGTTACAGACATGAGACCTCCTATCCCTATAACCTAGTGCATCAATAGTTACAGACATGAGACCTCCTATCCCTATAGTCTTAGTGCATCGATAGTTACAGACATGAGACCTCCTATCCCTATAACCATAGTGCATCAATAGTCACAGACATGAGACTTCCTATCCTTATAATCTTAGTGTATCAATATTTACAGACATGAGACCTCATATTCCTATAGTCTTAGTGTATCAATATTTACAGACATGAGACCTCATATTCCTATAGTCTTAGTGTATCAATATTTACAGACATGAGACCTCATATTCCTATAGTCTTAGTGCATCAATAGTTACAGACATGAGACCTCATATTCCTATAGTCTTAGTGCATCAATAGTTATAGACATGAGACCTCATATTCCTATAGTCTTAGTGTATCAATATTTACAGACATGAGACCGCCTATCCCTATAATCTTAGTGCATCAATAACAGTTTTACTCTCTGACCCCGTGAACTCTCCGCACAGCTCAATGTTAATTTTTGTGACTTTGCCCAGAGGGCAAATCCTGGGGAAAGGCCCGCCCGCGCTTCGGTGGCCTTTACCTTGGCACTCCTGCAGGGCGGCCGCGATGTCTTCCGCGCTGAGGACGTCCGTGATGCTCATTGTCCACCTGTCCACACGGGATAAGGCACATCCGGTGAGTGGTGGGCAGGAACCAGCTCATCTTGGGGGAGTCCCCCCCTCTTTAGCCCACAGAAACAGGACATTCATGGAGAATTTTTAAAACGTAATAAACGTGGTATTAAGTGATGGGACAGAGTACGTATCCAAACGGAAACCAAACCCTGAAAAGATGCCAGCCATCTTTGTCCCGGGGCCCTCTCCTGGATCTACCCCGATGATGAAATCTAAAGCACAGCCTAAAAAACCAATTTGATTTCCTTTTCTTATCACAATTATATTTACATAATCGACCTCTTCTAGAAGCATCCACAACCCATTCCGAGGGAAAGGATGCTACCGTTGCAATAGCATCTTCCTACACCAGCCAGAGAAAGGCAGCGTTGCCAATTCCACGCGGGAGAGAGGCTGTTTCTCCTGAAGGAGGGGAATCAGAGACATGAAAAGCCCATCTTCCGGAGATCAGCATCCTCCCAGGTGTGAACTCCACGGGCACAGAGGAACCGAGCACGGCCCGCACCAGCCTAGTAAGAATGCGTGAAGGAAAGAAGAGTCTGGGGTCTGAGAGGCCCACCAGCTACTCACCGTCTTAGATTTCCCCCAAGAAGATTCAGAAAAAAGAGTGGAAGGAGCAAAAAAACGGATGTGCTTTTGCGTCCTTACTGACCTACCTTATATAGGATTGAAAAAGTGATAGTAAGAAGCTCTTAGATTTCCTGTTCAAGGATCAAGTGGACGTAGCTCGAATGTCCTGCCTTACTAATTAAACCTCTTTTTCTTTCTATTTATATCTCAAGGGAAGGTGGGTGGGAACAGCCAATTTTTCAAAAACAAACCTCAACAAACCTTAACGGAGGCATCGGTTCTGCCAACAAACCCCTCTGGTCACGCCTGGAGGAGGCACGAGAGGCCAGGAAGCGGCCGAGATGAGGTGGACGCATGTGGGGGTGATCCGTCAATTACAGAGGGCACCCCAGATGCTAGTGCCGCCACCTGACGCAGGTCTGCTTTCCACCTCTGAGACTGTGGCCGTGGGAGGCCGACCTCAGTCCAGAGTTGAGACTCAACGTCAGTGTGTCAGAGGGACACAGGCAGGACTCGTCCAGACCATGAACGATCCCGGGTGGATGACTTTCTAGAAAAGCCTTCACTTTGCTGTTTCCCAACTGTGTCTTGAATTGCGCACACTAAACAGGCAACAGGGCCGAAGCCGGTTTGGCTCAGTGGATAGAGCGTCCGCCTTCGGACTGAAGGGTCCCAGATTCAATTCCAGTCAAGGGCATGTACCTTGGTTTCGGGCACATCCCCAGCAAGGGGTGTGCAGCAGGCAGCTGATCGATGTCTCTCTCTCATCGATGTTTCTAACTCTCTATCCCTCTCCCTTCCTCTCTGTAAAAATCAATAAAATAGGTTTTTAAAAAGGCAACGGGGAGGGGGAGCCACCAGCCACTTCCTACCCCAGAGCTAACGCCGGCAGCAGAGATTATCAGGCCCGGACCGGAGCCAGCAAGGTGATGGCATTGAGCGAACACCGAGTCCCCTCTGTGGCCAGGGCGGTGCTAGATGATGATGATGATTTTTTAATTACAGTAAATAAGCAGGTTTTTTAAGAGTCCCTACAGTCCAGCAGCATCCCTGCAGGCGTGCGGTCGGTTATACAGCAGATCCCAGAACTTGTTCGTCTGGCAAAACTGAACTCCATGCCCCCCTCCTGCCGCCCTGGCACCACCATCTGCCTCCTGCCTCCGGGCGCCTGGCTGCCTCAGAGCCGCTGCGGAGGGAGCCAGGGCGCGTCTGTCTTCTGGGGATGGCTTACTTCCCTCGCGTGTCTTCCAGTTCACCCGAACGCTCGCACACGTCAGGATTTCCTTCCTTTAAAGGCTGAGCCCAAGTTTCCTAAAAGTAAAAAACCAGTCTCCTGTGGCAACCGGAATATTCAGTGGCTCAGAAGTAGACAGTTCAGGGGCTCGAGGGAGAGGCCCCAGACTCCTCCGTGGGCAATGCCATCTGACTGGTCGTCTTCCGCGTGCCCCACATCTATTCCCGCCCCCTCCCCAGCATTGGACTCCAGCTCCTGTTAGTTAGCACTAGAAGTTTCTCTCACGAACAGTTACAGCATTTCTTACATGACCCAACCTCGGGCCAGGCACCATTTCTGTCCTGCCCACATGATGTGGCCCAATGCCCACTAGCATAGCGCCTGACCTGTTAGGTGCCCAGTAATTATTGGATGAGCAGATACATAAAAACAGCAAACACACACACACACACACACCCCAAACTCAACTTGAAAACGGGATTACCAGCCCGCATCAACTTTCCTAACTCTTAGAAAACAGTTGCTGAAAATAAGTCTCAAGAGTCTTGATTTAGGTTTCTGACATTAAGTTGTCATGGAAACTCTCTGAGCCTTCCCCCTAGCCAGGAAGGCTTTATGATTGTCCATAGAAATAAAAAAAAGAAAAACCTGCCCACTTAAATGCAAATAGCATATGAGTTAAACCAAGACACATGTTTTTCTGGTAGAAAATAAAGACAGCAGAGAGTTAGTAAACGCCATTGAAATCAGCACGCTGGCCAAGAGTATGACTTGAACCCCACTGTGCTCAATCTGGGGTGACAATGTTGATTCACACAAAAGGACAAATAACCTGTGATTCCGCTGATATGAGGCACCTGGGGTAAGGTTTGCAGAGACAGAGGGTGGGTTTGGGGGCTGGGGAGGGGGATGGTGAATACTTGTTTAGTGGGTGCGGAATCTCAATTTGGGAAAATGAGCGAGTTCTGTGGATGGAGGTGACAGTGGTTGCACATCCACATGAAAAGCCACAGAGCTGTACCTTAAAGGTGGTTAAAGTGGTAAAGTTCGTGTTGTGTGTATTCTACCTCAATAAAAAAATGCTGGCTCAGTAGTCTTCATTATTTTGGCCACCGAATCACTACCACCCCCCCACACACACCCCCCAGGAAAGAGAGGAGGATTGGGAAGTGGATCCTAATTTGAGCCCAGCTTTATACCTTTATACCAGCCCTGGGCTTCTGGGCCTCCGTTTCCTCTTTTTCTTTCTTTCTTCTTTTTTTATTGTTTAAAGTATTACAAATAGTGGTACATATGTCTTTTTTTTCCACCCATTGACCTCCCCCCGCCTTCCCTACCCCCCAGTACATGCCCTCACCTGTCCCGCCCCCAGTGTCTTGTATCCATTGGCTATGCTTACATATATGCACACAAGTCCTTCAGTTGATCTCTTACAGCCCCCCGCTCCCAACCTCCCCTGCCTTCCCACTGTAGCTTCTCTGCCTCTGCATCTGTTCCCCTGCCCCCCGCCCTGCTTCTTTTCTTTAAAAACATCTTGCCGAGGAGCCAAGATGGCGGCATAGGTAAACACCTACACGGCTGCCTCGCACAACAATTTCGGAACTACAACTGAAGGACAGAACAGACATCATCCAGAACCACAGGAAAGCTGGCTGAGTGGGGGTTCTGCAGCTGGAGGGAAAGAGAGGGGTTCACAGACACCCAGAGGAACTGCAAAAAGCTGAGGTACAGAGACGCG